>RSEH01000004.1:0-269919 GCA_006503475.1 Stentor roeselii | reverse complement strand
ACCCTAACACCCTAACACCCTAACACCCTAACACCCTAACACCCTAACACCTAAATGAATCTCTAAGATTAAAATGACTCTATTAAACTAATTGACTACTAAAAAGACAGAATGACTATTTATAAAAAATTACCCTCTAAAACATTTAATGACTTTCGTTTTAAAGAATGTCTAAATACTAAAGACTCCAAGACTTGGTTAAACATTAAAGATTTATCTTATTAAACAATAATAATTAATATCGAAAAACCTGATAGATTAATTAAATTAATGATTCTAGAGTGTCTTTTTAAATTAAATTCACTTGCTTAATATTTTGTAAAACGAAAGCGTTATAAGTATTGTCTAATTACTTACTCTCTAATAAATTTCAAAACAATAAACACCAACTCTATAATGAGTCTTAAAGGACTAAATTATTCGATTCATTAAAAAGTTTTTACAAAGTCTTTAAAGAATATCTAAAGATTAAACTAAAGATTAAATCACCTCTATAATGAATAGCTTTCGAATAAGTTAAAGGATCTAATCAAATAATAATAATTTGATTCTAAAAGATTGTAAATAATAACTATCATATTTTAAAAACTTTCTTCTAATGCTGGTTCTTTAAGAGTTTCTGAATTATAAATAATTTCCGATTGCCACTTCTGAAATTTATATGAAAAGGCAATTGAAGTTTTTTACAAAGGAATTTAGAAAGATAATTTGAATGATACTATAATTAATTTCTATGCAATAACCAAAAGAAAGTGCCGATTCAATAGAAATTCGACAATATAAATATAATTTTTTTATTTTCTTGTAATTTAGGCTGTAATCAACTCAAAAAGGTCTATTCTACTGATTATATAATTGTTTTTGAGATTTCATCTAATCAATCTTTTTTTAAATACCTGATGGTTCTAAGATCTTTATTATTATAATCTTATTTTTTCAGAATATTTTTATTTATTACTTTATTGAAAAATTAATAGCAATTTTTAGCCAAAATGTTCATTCTTCTAAGGCCATAAATTATCAGAATTTTTAATTCTCAGCCTAATTCTGAATGATTGCATTTAAATCAATATTTTTTTTTTAGAAATTATAGTGGAAGTTTTAAAATACTCTGTACTGAAAAATATAAGAAAAGTTTTACTAAATATCTAAGAACTCAAGTCTCATCCACTCTTCTTCATTTTTAATATATCAGAGGACTTTTTTAAGTATTAACATAACTTAGCCTATCCACTTTGGCTTTTCTTAGTGAGAATAAATCTGAGAAGTCACAAAGTATAAAATTTTTCGCAATATGTTTAATTATATCAAAGGATCTGTAAATTAAGGAATAAACTAAATTTAAAGTAGACGTAATTTTTAAAAGCTAAGATTTATACTCTTACTCAAAAATCCAAAACTTGTATCAAATATTTTTTTGTTAAAGATATTTGTTTCATATAATCATAGAAACTTTAATCGAGAAAATAACATCTGTATATTTTAACAGCTTCTAAATATTAGGTTTCTTTTTTCTATCAGGTTTAATTTAATTTCTTTTGTTTGGTAAATAGCATTATTTTAATGATCACTCTTTTTGATATTGATTACGCTTGCTTCTATGAATTTTCTCGATTATTTTGAATTTAATCTTTGAGAAAAGCTGATGTTAATTATTGATATTACTATGCTGTTTTTATATGGTTTAAGCTTGTTTGAAGTTTCTAAATTAACTAATATTAGAATTTGTTCAAAGACCTTTAAATGAAGATTATTAATAAAAACTACTTATTTTTTGTATATCAAGAGCCGAAATTGTTTTGATTATCAAACGAGATTATTTAAACAAAAATATCTTTATCAAATGATGTATCAATTATGTCATAATTAATTAGCGTTTATCAGTTTTACTTTATTATAAATTGTAATAAAATGAAAATGTATGGTTTGAATAGATACTCTGATTTTATTAAGAAACCCTGAAATCTTAAAAAATTAGTAATTCCCTTCAAATAAAGAATAATATATTGTAATAAGATATTATCATTTTCATATTTATTTAATATCGATCTTAAACATAGCAGTTTTATTATAACTATTTATTCTTTATTTAACTAATCAATCTACTATTGAATTCGAAATTGTTTCATTAAGCTCTTGCTCGATAAATATATAAAGTTGAGTAAAATTTAAACGATTTTCAGGTTGAATGCATAGCATATTTCTAAGTATTTTCTGCAGCCATACTAAATTACGCCTTTCAAGGTTATTTATAAGTAAATATAATTTCCTCTTAATAAAATCGATTTTTTTCGAGTGTACTAGCTGAAGTATAACCAAGCCTAATGAATAAACATCACATTTCTCGAGGTCAATATCTTGATTTATATTTTTTATATTTTCTTCAGGAGATCTATAATCATCAACCAACATTGGGATTAATAAATCATCAGATTCAGTCCAAATATTATTAATTTTTATTGCTGCATGAATGAAATCAATAATTTCGATATTAAAATTGTCGTCAATTAGGAATGAAAGTGGATTAATGCAGCGATGGAGAATATTTTTTTCTACTAGTAATGCAAAACTTTTGATCAAAGTTTTGATAATAGTTGCTAATTGCACACTTGAAAGAATCTCTTTTCCTGCTTTTCTTAGGGTTTCTATTTCATTCAAAAAATCTAAAAGAATAACCCCACTATCTTTCACTATCAATGAAAAACTAAGTTTTGATTTGATTGAACCAAAATATTCACATAAACAATTATCATGATTTCTATATTTATTTAGAAGTTCAAAACACTTTGCTTCTTTTATAAACTCTAATTCAATTTTTTTTCTCAGTTCTTTATTTGTATTTTCATTGAATATATATTTCTTTACAAGTACTTTGTTACTCGAATAAATTGATGTGAATAATTCTATGCTAAAATGTTCATTGTTTACTGTATTATTTAACTTCATTTCTGAGAGTTCTTCAATACTGATAAATTTTTCAATTTCTAATATATTCTTATTGTTGTAACACTGATTCTTTTTTTTTTGAAAATCTCTAATTTTGATTAGCTGGTCCAATAAAATACTTATCTTTTTCTTTGCTTCAAAATAAATCCAACTTATAGCAAATTCTCCAAGTGAATCATAAATAAACATTAAAATCTGTACATCATAATCCCCAGAAATATCAAATCTTTTATTTTTTGTTTCTAAAAAATATTTTGTAAGGATTGCATTGGCACAATCTTTAAGATTGCACATCTTATAATTCAATTTTGCAAATTTAACAAGGTATTTACAGAAATTCATAGCCATCTGAATATCTTTTTGCCTGTAATATTCAACGAGAAATTCGCTAACAATAATTGGTAGTTTTTCCTCAATGATAACTACACTTTGATAATATTCATTACAGTAATCATATATAAATTTAGCTACTTTTGCATCTTTAAATAGTAATTTAATATCATTTCTTTGAATGATGCACCCTGGAAGATTATCATGTATAATATAAAACAATTTGTTCCAAAAGCCTATCTTATATATGTTTTTTTCGTATATGCTTATAAGATATTGCTCATTTTCCATAAAAAATAAACTTTTAACATTAGAGGTATCATAACATAAAATAAAACACTCTTTACCATCTAAACGATTAAGAACTCTAATAATACCATTATCCCCACATATAATAGTAAATAATCCATATTCAGAATATATTGGGATATTAGTAATTAAAGGTTCATGATGTTGATGTAATTGTATCCAGTCATAAATTTTGTCACCTATGTTTTCTTTAGAATTAAAATTTATTTCTTCTTTTTGCTCTTTAATATTCCAGAGTTTAACTGTTTTGTCTGCTAATCTAGTTGCCAAATAATCTCTATCAGGAGAGTAAGAACAACAATATGCCCAATCTGAATGTCCATTGAAAGTGAAATCTTCTCGTTTCTCTTTTATATTCCAAATTTTTACCGTGTTTGATCCAGTTGCCAGATAATTTCCATCAGGGGAGTAAGAACAGCAATTTACTGAATGTTCATTGAATGTGAACTCTCCTCTTTTCTCTTTTATATTCCAGATTCTAACCGTTTTGTCGTCTGATGCAGTTGCCAAATAATATCCATCAGGAGAGTATGAGCAAGAATATACCCAATCTGAATGTCCATTAAGAGTGAACTCTTCTCTTCTCTCTTTTATATTCCAGATTTTTACCGTTTTTGATCCAGTTGCCAGAAAATTTCCATCGGGAGTGTAAGAACAACAATACACCCAATCTGAATGCCCATTGATAGTGAACTCTTGTCTTTGCTCTTTTATATTCCAGATTTTTACAGTTTTGTCTTTTAATCCATTTGCGAGATAATTTCCATCAGGAGAGTAAGAACAGCACAGAATATAAGATGAATATTCATTTATAGTGAACTCTTCTCTTTGCACTTTAATATTCCAGATTTTAACCCTTTTATCTTTTGATCCAGTTGCAAGATAATTTCCATCAGGAGAGTAAGAACAACATTTAACCAATTCTGAATGTCCATTTAGAGTGAACTCTTCTCTTCGCTCTTTTATATTCCAGATTCTCACCGTTTTGTCCAACGATCCAGTTGCCAGATTATTTCCATCAGGAGAATAAGAGCAGCAATATATCCAATCTGAATGCCCATTCAGAGTGAACTCTTCTCTCTTTTCTTTTATATTCCAGACTTTAACTGTTTTGTCAAATGATCCAGTTGCCAAATAATTCCCATCAGGAGAATAAGAACAGCAATTTACCAATTCTGAATGTCTTCCCTCAAAATTTTTCATCGGCCATGAATAATCCTGCTTCTTATATTTTGAGTACTTTGAGTAGTACTTGTATAACTTCTTTTGAATTTCAGCTTCTTCACTAATACTATCCTGCTCAGAAGACTTATTTTGAGTTTTGATTTTTTCAATAAAATTATCTTGTTCAAGTGTATCAACTTCATCTGTTTTCTTTGTTTTCTTTGTTTTCTTTGTTTTATTTTTTTTCTTTGTTTTCTTTACTTTACTAACTTTCTTTGTTTTCTTTACTTTCTTTGCCTTCTCTACTTTTCTTAAACCCTCTCTTTCCATTTATAGACTTTGATTTTCAAGCTAAAATACCATCAGAAATTAAGCCCTTAAATATTTTGATTTTTTTGATATCTATTGAAAGAGTATTCAATATCTCTGCTAAACCAATAAGAAATCATTCAAACTTTCTTACTAAAATAGCCAGACCTACCTATATAGATCTATTTCAGAAATTATAAATTTATTGACCAAATAAGAAAATTTTATCTGAACAAAGAATTTGAAAGTACACAATATTTTATATATTTAGTTAAAAGTTTCTATGAAAGGGGCTGAAACTAATTTTTAATGATACTTGGATTAGAAAACTACAGTTCTCATGACTTTTTTGACACTCAAAGTAAACTAAGGAAGGAAGAAGAGCTGATCAATAGTAAAGCTACTTTAGGAAAAAATTTTAGACTAGGCATTCCTTTCTAGAAATTTAACTTGCGCGGGTTCTCTTGTAGTTGTTTAGTCTCAATATTTTTTGGATTTGGAGAGATCACCACTATGCCTTAATATTAAAATAGTTAAAGATACTGCAAATGCATAGGATCTTTAAAACTTAAACTCCATTTGTCTTAAGAGAATATTTAAATATTATGAGAAATTACCTAAGAATCTGAATATTATATTGATAAGGTGTGATAATTATTCACAAATTATTATTTTCTTCACAGAATGTGCAATGTGATTAAAATATTACTTACTTATTTGGAATTTCCGAAATGAATCTTTCATGATTTTATGTGCCAGTTCTTTTCTACTATGTCGCAATGCTTTAATGATTCACGATAAAAAAATAAATATATCTTGGGATTGTATGAATTGATATTATTCAGAGTAAATTTGTTGTTTAAACTGATAAAAGACTTTGGGCCAAGTTACTTAGAAATAAAATATTAAATTTTTGAGGGAATCACTTTATGATTGTATTGCTTTAGGGTTATATAGGAAGTCCTGATTGGGAAGAAAGTATCATTCATCATCTCTATATGTTGTGACTAGCGAGAACTGGTCTTTGAAGAGGTAGAATCGAAATCAGGATCTTTTTTATTTAAATACTAATAGTTAATATTATGGTTATTTAAATAATTAACTCCTTACTTGTTACTTCTTGGTATTTCCTCAAGTAATCAGAAAGTTTTTTGTTTTAATCTTATAAATGATAGGATAAATTAATTAAGTAATCACTTTAAATTTTATTGCAAAACTAGAAGTAACAATAACAAGAAAATATTTAAAACCTAATCAAAAGTAGATTTTCGGAAAAAATCACAATCTCTAGTTCGAAACCGGAAAATCCAGTTGAAAACTAAAATTTTAATGGTATAATGTAATTAAAGTTTTTACTCGCACAGGAAAATTCATAAAGACTCTCAAGATATAAATAAAATAAATCACAAAGAAATCACTATAGAAAACTTCAGAGGAATTATAATTATTAGGATAATGATGAGGCTCGAGAAGTTATTTTATAGTGATTATATATATTAAATTGATTGGATATTCTATATCAGTCGATAGACAATTAGATTTTTTAATTAAATTTGATATAGATCAATTATAAATAATCAAAAAATTATCTGACTATCTTAAACTATGATTTCTTATTCTCAATCATCCTTGTTGTTATATATAAACAAAAATGTATGATTGCATACAAAAATGTGCATCAAAAAGTTCAAAATGCACCTTTGAAGTCCATATGCATGATTTTAGTGTTTCTATTGTAAAAAAAATAATAGATAATCCTTTACTAATAAATAATTTTCAATTCATAATAAAAAAGAAATCATATCACATAATCTCATTTAAGTTTTCCGAGTGATTTGAGCATCATGACCATTTGTTTTTGTTTGTAATGATTAAAATTCTTTATCTTAATAAAAATTAATATCAAGAGGAATTTTTACACTAGATCAACAAGAAAATCTTTGATTTTTACTTAATTTTGATTGAAATTAAGCAAATTTAATTCTAAATTAGTTAGATACTTTTAAGTTGTAGTATAGTTCAGTAATACCATTACGCTGTGTATATTTATTTTAATTAAAAATATTTTGATAATTTCAAAGTTTTCAAACAATTTTGAGCATAAATGAATTAAAGTGCTGGCTTATATTCTCTGTAGTAAAGGCATTTACTTTATATGAATAGCATCGAATCAAATCTATGTAAATAACATCTGAATCTCATCACAAGTAATGTTCAACATCAGACGAAACATCATCTTGAAGGTCATTGCTGTTTGAAACAAAAAAAAACAAAGCACCATCAGGATATTACTTCTCGCTTAAATACTTAAACTTTCAATAGCCAAGAAAGACTTAACAGATGTTTTATCAAAAACAAAAATGATTGAATGAGCTCCTTTATAAAATTTCATTATAATTTAATCGAAATCTTGCTTCTCAAGAAGAGCCACACTCTATAAACCTTACTATCAGAAGGATAACCGGGTGTCCTCAAATTTAATTTTTTTTTAATGATGATTGAGTCCGTTTGAATGAATCATTTATATATCTGAATATCATCGAGAATTTTCCTTATAGCAAAGGACCAATCACGTTTATACTTAGAAGAGTTACTCTTTTGAAATTACGCTGGCTCAGAGTGATTTATATTATTCAAATTATTTACAAATTATTTTAAATAACCTTCATAATGTTTTTTCTAAGTTAATGAGTTTATGTATTTAGTAAATTGATCTTCAAAATCAACTAGATTCAGAATTTGAGTCAGCGTTGTTTACTCAGTATATATGATTTAATTAGTTTTAGCTATCAGGATCACTTCAAACTAATATTATTTAAATTTTGAATGTGATATATGTTTCAGACTTGTAATCAATTAGCATCAAGGTAATTCTTTGGTATTAATAAGATGGATAAAATTATTAAGATCTTCATATGAATATTTTTATTGAATAAATTTATAACTTTCCATAATTGGAAGAGTGCTTCCACTTAATAGGTACTATTAAAATATCTTGGTCTCTTGCATATCTTTGAAATAATGAACAACTGTAAATATGTCAAGATTAAGGCTGTCAACAAAACTAAAAGTAATTTTAGATGTAATCTTTTCTTATCAAACTAAATATTGTTAATTTCAGCAAATATCTTTGAATTTTAGAAAGTGAAAATAGAATTAAAATTAGGTCCTTTAAGTCTGAAATATTGATTCTTGTAAAATTAATTTTTAGATGTAAAATTATCATGTTAGAGGTCTTCCAATATAAAGAAAAAACAACTAATAAGTCAAAGAATATATAATTCAAGAAAAATCTACCTTCAATTGAGGGGAAGCTGTTAATTACTTTGTAAATAAACTTATAAATTTTAGTTTATACAAAAAATTCATTAATCATTACAGAATTTAGTATAAACTAGACCTTAAACCTTGAAATTTAGTTTTTACTATCATGTGTTTGATAATTTAGCCAATTAAATCATATTTAATTATAATTTGATTTCAACTTCCCTTTAGAAAATATTTTCTTGCTTAAATTTTTCCTTTACTGGATAGGTCTTTCAGCTATTACTCTTATAATTATGTTTTTCATTAAATTGTTCATCATCAATAGCTCAAGTTAAATATGATTTGTAGAGTTGATTTTCGAGATTATAAGCAAATTTAATCATTTTGACTCTCAAAGGGCCAAAGAAATATAGGAATAGTATAAAATATTTAATACTTAGATCTAAATCTATTATTTAAAGTTTAAATGTGTGTCTATATCTAGGATAGGAATAAGAAAATGGAGTATTCAAATTCTTTATAAAATGAAATCTCATTATCATATTTTGCTTTTCATTTTAATCAACTAGAGGTTCAAACCCCTTTCAAATAATCTTAATCACCTCTTTTAACATCAAATATTTGAAGGCAATCGTCTCTAATATGAAAAAGTTTAATTCTGTTTTTAGAGAAAATCAAAGTCTGAAATCTTTAAATTATCTAGTTTAAACTCATAAAATTGGATGCCTAAGGGCTTGAATTTCATGATTTAAGTAAAGTATGCGTCTAATATCTCAAATCTTTACCTCAGTAATTTTTATTTCTAAACAAATTGAAATCGAGACGAAAGAGGTGCAAACCTATATACTTCACGCCAATTATAATTCTATACTACCTAAAAAACTCATCTTTCACTTAAAACAATCCAGCAAGCTAAGCTTACCTTCAAAAATATAGACATATTGGACAAAATAGATGCATTGGCTTATATAATGAGCCTACGGTTATTCATAATTTTTGGGATAGCTCGAGCAATCAATCTATACCTATCATCCAACCAAAGCTCATGTAGCCAATATTATCTTTACAATAATGTTAGCTGTCTTCCGTACTGTCCTGCTGGATATTCTTTGGTATCAGATCAATGCATTAAAAGTTCAGATCCTCTACTTTTTTTTGCAGACTTTTTCTCTTTTACAGAATTTTCAGCTTCAAGTTTTAAGAATTTCACTGGCAGGCCTGAAATTGCATTTAATGATACACAAAAGAAAACTCCAGTTCCTACATACTCTAAAGGATTTTACTTTGTATCAACAAGCGGATTGGAATACAATTCTAGTTCTATAATCGCTCCTGACTTCTGTTTGAGTCTATACTATAAAAGACACAATAGTGGCACAATATTCCAAATAAATAAAGATTCAATGATATTTTTGGAATTGAAATACGTCGGTGATTATTTCAATATATATATTAACCTTACATCATCAAACTCATCTACTGTACTTCAACAAATTTTTGGACGAATATTATTTGATCTTTTCTGGTATAATATAATAATTTCAAGTAGTCAATCAATTGATTCAGTGAATTTTAAAATATACATAAGAGGAATAAACAATACAAATCCTTTTAACACTGATCATGCTCCATTTACAACCCAAGTATCTTATCCAAGTGAATACAGAATTCCTTATAATGAGATCAGTTACGTCTTTGGATCTATTACCTCAAATTCATTTGTCGGATTCATTTATTATTTTATCCTAATTAATGAAAATAGCTGCCCAATGTTGTTCTATGATTCGATTAGGGATTGCGGATTAAATAAATATAATGATGGCTGGAGCTGCAATAATTGTCCAGCTCTCACCGTATGGCCTCCTTGCTATCAATACTCAAATAATTATTGCTATTCATCAACCTGCACACATTGCACAGGGTATAGTTATAAAGACTGCAAAAATGAAAGTCAAATAGCTTGCGTAACAGGACTAAATTGTATGAATGGGTGTGAATATAATTGTAGTTCTTGTAATCCAGGCTATACCCTTCACTTTGGACTTTGTCTTAATGGTCCAGTTTTGAATGAAAGTATTTTAATTACTTTCAACGAATTCAAAGGGTCTTACGGAAATTTCTTCAAAAGTGGACATAATTCATCAACTTATTACTTTAATAACCCAGAGAACGATGATCCTTTGCCTGTTTATCAAAGAGGTCTTTATTTTAATGGGTCTACATATCTGGAATCAAATAAAACTATTTTGAACATTAGTATTTCAATAGTTATATGGGTTTATTCCAACTACGATTTATATATGTTTAATAAGGAAAGATTGGAAATTTATTCAAATTTTAAAACAGCGTTGTGCCTAACTAAACAATCAGCCAAATACGAGCATACTCCAGTTTTTGATTTTGATGAATGGAAGTTTATGAGTGTTGTTATTGAATATTCTTTAAGTGCAACTACATTGACGATTTACAATAAAAATTATATTTTATGGATTCAAACGGATAATGGCTATGCATTTTATGATACTAATACTACAATTCAAATAAAACCATACTATAAAGCATTTATTTATTTGCTAAATATATATCCTTATTCTATATCAAGTTTTCCTGCTCTCAAAGAAATTTGTACATCTTATTATACAGCAGATTGTCTATTTTCAAGCATAAGCCCAAATACTTATTTTGATAGTTACACAGGGACTATAAAATCTTGCCATCAAGACTGCACAAATGGTTGTAAGTCATATTACTCATGCAATGTTTGCATGAATTTAACCTGTGAAGAATGCACTAGTTTTGAATCTGAATGCAATGTATCAACAATTTCTAATCCATGCATGTATGACTCAGAGTTGAATACAGAAAAAAATGAATGTGAGCTAATCGGATGCGAGACTTTCATGAGTTCATACAATGCTTTATGTTTAAGTTGCAAGTCAGATTTTTATTATTTAGATTACAAATGCTATAAACAATGCCCAATAATGTTCAAAGTGACTGATTCTAATTGCACCGAAAACTTCACTCTCTATTTAATGTCCAGGATTGTGTTTGATAAGCCATTCATTCTACCAAATTCTTCTGAAATTGTTTACTATGGAAGTAACTACTCGAATATCAACTATTCTGAAAGTTCAAAACCTCTTCCTGCGAAGTCTCGAGGGTTCTATTTTAGAAATAATTCATTTATATATACAAATACAATACTCCTACCCCATCAAATTGTATTTGGTTTTTGGTTGAGACAAATCAAATCAGGTACAATTATTGAAAAGTCAGATAGAACCTTAAGTACTGAAGGATGGTTTAATTTTACAGAAAAAATTATAAAATTGCAAATTAGTAATTACTTAAATACTTGGATACAATTTTATTTTAAAGTTAATTGTTCTTTGTCTAATTCGTCAACATTCTCAATATATACTAATAATGTCATTCTTTCATCGCAAGCAGAAATTTATTTTTTAGACGATCCTTCAATCCTGAAAATTGGAAGCTTAAATAATGGATTTCAGGGATTTATTTACATGTTTTATATTTCCTATTATCAAGAAAATTTTACAACCTATAATAATTTGTGGCCCTGTTCACTTGGATCTTTCTTGAATGGACCTTCTTGCCATAACTGTCAAGCTAAATGCTTAAACGGATGTGCTAATTACTTATCATGCTCATTATGCAATGATAGTATTTGTGGAACCTGCAAAGATTATCAAAATACTTGTTTGGAATGTCTTCCAAACTCTCAATTAATCGAAGGTAAATGTAAATGTTCTGAGGGATATTTTTGGAACTCATCTCATGACTTTTGTGAGATGTGCAACTACAATAAACCTCAACACGAAATATGTACAAATTGCGAAGAAGGTTACTATAAATCAGGATTATCTTGTGTAAGCTGTCATCCATCATGTCAAGCCTGCACCTCAAATACTTCGAATAGTTGTCAGAAATGCAAAGAAAATGCCTACCTCGAAAATAATACCTGCATGTGCAATACATCCTTCTATAAATCAGAAAACGATTGCCTTCGATGCCCTGAGCCTTGTTTGAATTGCAGTTCATCACTGTATTTCAAGTGTTCAAACTGCAGCACGTCATTTCTCCAGGGAATGTGTTACAAACAATGCCCACTGGGCTATAAAAAGCTTTTATCAGTCTGTATTGCTGATTCACTTCAATCCTTGAAGTTTCGTTTCGATGGGGTTTTCCAAGCCCTTCAAGAGTTGAACACAAAAAAATATGCTGAGCCTTGCTCGAGCAATTCAGAAGTCGTTGTTTATCACGGAAGAGGAGTGTTTTTCAATGGTCTCAATACTTGCATCCGCTTCAGGCCTGCTGGTCTTGACAAGGCCATAGTCGGCCCTTCTTTTTTCGTTTATCTTTGGGTGAAATACTTGAATGAATTTGAAATATTCGAACTTTTCACTTCAGAACAGTTTTCATTTAATTTTAAACTAAGTCCTGTACCACTTTTCTCAGCTTTACTATTGAATAATAATGTCAGCGCAAAAATTGATGAAAGTTTGAATAGTGCTGGGTGGAATTACTTGGTGGTTGGACTAAACTACACCAAGGACAGCAGCTTTTTATATGTGGTGAATCAAAACATGCTAAAAAATAAGAGTTTTTCAGAATTTCCTTATCAAGACTCTGAAAACTCTGTATTCATCATGGGCTCAACTTCTGGATTCAAGGGTTTCTTCAAAGGATTCTTGTTTGCTTTAGATATTTTTAACACTTTCTTAGACTCTGAATCGCTTTTATCCAAACCTGGGACTGTCTGTGAGCTTTTTCCTAAGTTTTTCAATGAATGTCTTGATAACTGTGAATTGAATCAGTTTATGAATCAAACTGGGGATTGTAACTTTTGTCCTGATTATTGCAAATTCGGGTGTATTGACTCGGGTACCTGTCAAATCTGCGTAGATCCTAATTGTTTTCAATGTGATACTCTGAATGTGTCTGATTGTATCAAATGCAAAGTTGGGTTTGAATTGATTAATGGGGTCTGTCATAAGTGTGAAGATACAGAGTATTACAATCCGATAAATGAGAAATGTGAAAAGTGCCATAACTTTTGCACCTCTTGCAGTTCACTGAAAATATGCAAGGATTGTAAAGAAAACTTCACTTTGAACTCTGAGCAATTCTGTGAATGTAGGAAAGGAATGAAGCTTACTGATTTAGTTTGCGAGCAGATTATATTCCAAGCAGGTTTGTTAATTTTTGCGAATAACTCATTTCTTATCAAGTTTGAATACAGCCTAGCTGATGAACTATCATCTCAAGACTTGGAAATAAAAATTGATGAAATAGTCTCTGATTTTATCTTTCAAAAGCTCGACTCAAAAACATACATTTTTGATTTACTCGTATCAGATTCAATTAAAATGCATGAAAAACACAGAGTTTCTGTAAAATTCATCAAAAAATTTTTTTCCACCGAACAATTTTTACTAAAAGACCAGATCTTGCAAGGCACTTTATATCAAGAGCAAAATTCAGAAGAACTTATGCAAGCTCAAGCTGAAGTAAAAGCAATAGCCGAATCAGGGAAATCAGCAACTGTGGGTTCAGGAAGTGCAGCTGCAAGCTCGGCCATTATAGGAATGAACCCTGCAGGCTTGTTTAATTTGATGAATATGATTGAAGTTTATATTTATTCTTTGATCTTTGACGTTGAATTCGATGAAAGCTATGAAGATTTCATTGAGGGATTGAAGTCCAGCATGAAAATTCCGAATGTTATTCAGAGCAAATTGAAAGTTAAATCGAAAATACCGAAAAAGTATGAAAAACTTGGAATTGAATGCTCTTATTTTCTCGTTAATTGTTCGATCCCTTTGATTGTTTTTGGGCTTATTTTGTGTTTGCATATGATTTGCCATGGCTTTATTGTTGCTGGAAACAGTCGAATTAGTGAAATCGGAGCGAACTGGAAAAAAAGGATAGTTTTTGGGTATTATTTGAGATTTCTAATTCAGTTTATTTTTGATATGAGCATTTATAGCTTGATTTCGATATTTAACAATGAACTCAACGGCTTTTTCCCTATATTTGACTTTTGCGTAAGTATCACGATTTTGGTAAACTCTAAACAGACTTTTCTCGCTTTTTCATTGTTTCTGATAGTTTTCAAATTGTTGAAAGTTTATAAGTATGGAGGTAACCCTGAGCAAATTGATACGATTCTCGATGAATTTAAAAGAGAAAACCTTTCAGGAGTTCTTTTTTATGTGCTTTTCATAATGAGAAGAATCTTTCTTTCAATCTCTATTGTTTTGATCAGTGAGCCTTTTTTGCAAGTGACTGTTAGTTTAGTGTTCACGATCATTGTAAGAAATAATTAGATCCTGTTGTACTTGATTATTACCAACCCTTTTAAAAGCAGACTCTCTTTGATTTTTAACATCTTGAACGAGGCTCATGTTTTGGCTTATTTCATTTTCATTACTTTCACATTAGGCAAAAAAACTTCGAATAGTCTTGAAAATACCAAAGTTTTCATTTATATCATTACTTCAACACTTGTCATCAGTGGCACCTTTAATGTTCTCGAAGCGATTATTAATATCAGGCGAATCGTATTGGAAAAATGCTTCAAAAGGAATAGGGCTGTTCTTCCTGTCAGCAATGTTACGAGTGTACCTCATTATACTGATTCTTATAATGCAAACTTACCGAATATTAAAACTTTATCTAGATATTAGAATTTTTAATAGTATTATAGTGTTTAAGAGATAATAGATATTCAGTTTTAAAGTTTATTGATGAATGTACTAAGTTATACAATCTTTTGGTAATTTATTTGAAGTAATTCAGAAATAAATTAAACCTAGAAAAGTATATTTTTTCAGAATTTGTTTTAGATTACATACAAATTTATATGCTAAGATTATGATTATTTGTTATTTCATTTGTATTATTCAGTGAAAATATAAAAATCTTGTAGGAAAAATGTTTTAATTAACGACGAAATAACAATTGTTTAAAAATGACTGATAAATTTCAAATGAATATATTTGGATACTCATATTATTTTATATAGTCTAGTGGAGTTGACTTAATGAATATTCATAAATTTAAGTATTTTGTTAATGAATTTAACTAAAAATGTTCCACTTTTGATTATTTATTTCTGTAATTGAACTTATCGTGGGATAGAAAGTGTTCAACTTCTTCAACTTATGCAAATTTAGAGATAAATCACTTTTTAAATTTAATTTCACTTCTTACAGTTCGAATCCTAAACAATATTTTCATGTCATGATTCTTCCCCTTCTAACTCATTTAAACGAGGCATTCTCATTTAAAATTTAGCTCTAAGATAAATCAAAGTATTTTCAATGTCAAGATTTCTGACCTTTCAAATGATTTCTCGAAATTTCAAATCACTTGACGATTTGATTTTAACTTCAATTGATATCAATCACTTATTCTCAATCCAAGTCGCAGACCCCATCCATAAAACTGCCTCATTAAAATGATGGCTATTCTACCACTAAAAGCCTCAGCTCCTTGCATTGAATAAGCAGTTGAAATGGCAGCTATCTTTTTTTCTTATCTTTCCAAGTAATTTCCATATCTCTTTCTTGTTGAGGGACTCATTCCAATAGAGTTCAAGCAGCACCACAGTTGGATATCCAATCAGTAAAATATCGACTCAAGGTTTTCTCTTGTTACCATCACTGAGTTTCAATGCGAATAGTTCTCGTATTTTTTTAGATTGATAGTTGAATAATAACTTTCATCAGTTCTTTAGATAGATTCTTTTAAATGTCTTTCAATGAAAGTAGAGCAATTGATAATTTTTCACTGTCAAATTTTCACTCAAATGGTCGATTTGGGATAATATCATATCAGGGTGCGATGTGGACTGCTCGAAGATGTTATGATCGGCTAAAAGAGGGCTACCAAGAACTAGGTTTTGTTCTTACAAGAGTTATGTCTGGGTCTCCAATAAAGATACTTCTTTGGGATAGCTGCAATTCACCTCTTAGCATGCTGAATATTTTTTTTTCTCCCCTATTAGAGCTAAATACTCTCCATCTTCAGCATTGAAACCTATACATTTACCGCTGTAAAATTTTGAATGAGTTACTAATTCCTTGATGCTAATTTTTACTTGTTTGCTATCTCAATTATACTCTTTTTGTATTTACTTTGAACTTATCTGTTACAATCTAGGGTAGCATTTAGTTTTTTATTAGACTACAACTTTTAATCATTTATCCATCAAGTAGTTAAATGCTTTCTAAAAATTTCCTATTAATTCCTTAAAAATAACTAAAAAAGTCTAAAATAATCATAATTTTCTAGACTCTTCAGAATTCATTTCCGTTTCTTCTATTTTCGCGCATTTTATCAACCCAAAAGCATCACTGAAAACTCCATAAGCCAATGCACATAAAACCAGAATCAAGCAGACAATATTTGCAGAATCCGAAAATCCAAGTCTCGAGTACAAAAAACTAGAAAAAGTGGGTCCAATGATTTCCCCAAGACAAAGACTGGCACTAGTAAGTCCTGAAAGCGCATCATGAAGTCGGTCATCCCTGGGATACTTATAGTCCTTAATAGCGACTTCGAGCATATGAGGCAAAGTAAAGACATACATCAACCCCCCAGCCAATCCAAGCACAGCCAATCCGAAAACAACAACAATCAGCGAGTCAGGAAAGATAATCTTGCAAGGTCCGATCAATAAAAACCCGAAGGCCATTAACAAAATTCCAAAGAATATCACTCTTGGTTTGTTCCACTTTGAAGGCAGAAAAGAAACTACCAGAGACGACGCCAGATAAGAAAAAGAACAGATGGAAAGAAAGTACCCCACTTGTGAAGCATCAATCGAGTAGCTTTTCAAGTGAAATTCAGTAGTTGGTAAGATAAAACCATAGGAAAACATCGTCATTACCTGGACTCCAAAGTCCATTCCAATTTTCTAAATGTTTCTTACAGGTTTTTTCAGAATTTCCAGTAAAGAGATTTTTTTTTCCCTTATAATTTCGTATTTTCTCATTTTTCCTAACAGGATGAACAGAAGAGGAATAGTCACAATGATGAAAAGTGTGAAGCTCAAACATGCAAAGCTGTAGTTAGTGAGTCCAAACATGAAAGAACCAAAACTAGGAGCCATAGTAAGACCGAGTCCTGAAGCAATTTCAATTATTGCAACCATTTTAGCAGCTTCATCAGGAAAGTCACTCGTAAGAATCGCGTATGTTGAAGTGATCGTCCAAGAATAACCCATTCCGACAAACATCCTTCCTAAAAAACTGACTACTATGCCGAAAGCGAGAGGAGTCATTATCACAAAAATCATCAGAAGGTCGCCTAACCCCATCCAAATCAGACCCATCAACAAAACAAAACGTCTTCCGAAGCGCTCCATTATTCTTGGCACGAAGGGAGACCATAAAAGTGACATCAACGGAGCTGCACTGAAAATCATCCCGATTACCCATGTCGGAATTCCTCGGGATTCTGCAATGCTCGGGTAAAATGGAGCGATTCCTGTTAAGGATAAGGATTCGAAGGCTGTTGCTGCAAAAATACCTATTTTTTTTCCCAGGTTCGGCATAATGATTTTATTTGAATTCATTTTGTAGAATTTCTAGAAATTTTTTTTAAAGAAATTTTTTCCATATTGGACTTAAAATTTGAGTTTTTTAAGAAATTAATTATTTAGATGTAAACCCCTGGAAATTAGGGAAATGCAAAGGAATTGATTTCAAATACCATAATAAAGGCATCGAATTGATCAATTATTAAAATTCACTAAATCCTTTTACTATAAATAAAGTTGAAATGCTTCTGCAGTTTGAATTTTTAAGTGCATTTATTATCAGTGAATTTCTTTTATTCACTTTTCTTCACAATTCGTAATCCTAATAGTGATTATTCGAATATTATTTCACAAGGAATATTATCAGTTCTTTACTAATAATTAATATATGGATGATTATATAGAATCACCGTGTAAAAGCCTTTAAATTTGTTTTTTTTATAAATCCTGGATAGTTTAATAGATCATTCGAGGATTTTGAGTGATATTTGAAACTACAAAGAAATAGGATGAACAAAATCTAAAATTTTAATGATGACTATTTCTATTTAGTAAAACTCTTACTACGTTTGAGTTGATTAAAAAGTAACTATCAAATTCTTTCATTATCCTTATAAGTATTTTCCTGAAATTCCACTCAATTTAATAAGTCCGCTACCTTATTCCTCTCAATATCAGCCCTTGTCCCTTTATTATCAAAAAGTCTGCAGAGTTACTTTCTCTAATTCCTAAGCTAGTCTTTCATAGAGTTTTTCTAATCAGAGTACTCGCTTTCTAAAAATCACTGCAAGTCTATTAAGTTCATTTGATCTACCCTGAAGTGATCACAAGCTACCCACTCGAAGGTCTCTAAATTGAGAATTGTGTCTTTCTAAGTTTCAATCAGTTTTGATCAAATTTATTTTGAATTGATTATAATGCTGACCAGCAACTACTCGCCTTCGCCTTAAGAAAAATCTTCTGGTAGACTTTGATTTTGAATCCAAAGCAATTGTATCACTAATTTCATGAACTTTATGATTGCGTGCTCGTTCACCTGCAATTGGTCTTTTATAGTTTCTGTTTTATGAATATTTTATGATTTCAAAGTGTATTTTACTAGATATGTGAACCTTGAGGGAGTTTGCCCTGACTCAAAATATTTAATAGGTTTTCAGCTGACTAGATGTTTAAATGAGGAGCTTTTGACAGTTTGGAAACTTTTAGTATTTAAAACAAAGTAAACAATTATCATTTAGTTTGGTCTTTGTTTATCAAAACATTACCTAGAATAATATAAATAGGAAAAAAGCTTTCCAATTTTTCCTAAATGATTATATAATTGTTTTTATTTAAACTTGATCTCATCAGACACAAAAAAATATACTTAAGAAATCTTTATATTCAAAAAGACCAGCCAATAAAAAGGCCCAAACTATAGTTAATCTAAATATGCTAACTGTTTATATTATCTATAATAAAGTATGTCTACTTTTATGAAATATCAGATGTCTACATTTAATCTGTGATCCATATATGAAATAATCTTTTATAATGGTTTATATTCTGCTATTTGCAATTTTTTCAGTAGCAAAGTTAACTTTTCCTATATCAACAATAGAAAAAGTAATTGAAATCCACAATGAGGACATGAATGTGAATGGGAATTTGAAATTATCTGCAATTCCCTTCAAACAAATGATAAAAGAAGAATTTATGGTCAAATTAGGGTTTGGGTACCCACCTCAGATGATGAACCTTTATTTGAGCTTATCAATTGATTTTAGTCTTATTTCTGGCATCAACTGTACCTGCCATTTATCTGAAAACAAGTATACTCCTTATATAAGCCCTCATTTTTCTATTGATTCAGTGCATTACACTTACTATATATATGGTTCCTATTTTAAAGGTTACTGGGTACTGGATGACATTTTGATCGAAAAGAAATTTTCTAGAGACTTTTCCTTTTTTATGGTAACCTCAGATAATGCCACTAATGCATTTCATTCTGATGGGATACTTGGACTAGGATTGAGTATTAATACAAATTTTAACATACTTTCATATTTAAAAAATCAAGGCTTGATTGCAAGCAAGATATTTTCAATTTATATAAACAATCCTAATAGAATTAAAAAGCAGTCTTGCCTAACATTAGGATACTGGGATACTTTTGAGTATTCACAAGTAAAATCAACAAAAAAACTAAAAGTATTAGAAAATTCATTTGACTGGAGAGTGCATGCATCATCTATTTTTATTGATGGTATTTTATATACTTACTCGCAAAATATACTTTTCGATTTCAATATTCAGACAATTAAATTAACAGCTTCTCACTTTGATAATGCCTTCAGACAGTATATATCTGAGAGTGCTGACTGTACTGAATATAAATTAATTGGGGATCGAACTACATTGATTTGTAATTGCACTGGTGAATTTCCAGTATTAGGATATGGGACAGATTATGATCAGTTTTATATTCATAAGGAAGATTATCTTCGTAGAGAAAAAAATGGACTGTGCACAGTTTTAATTGAACGTGATCCCAATATTGTTGCAGATATTATTGGCTTACCATTTTTTAAAGCATACTATACTATGTTTGATGCTGAAAATAGATATATTTATTTTAGGGAAGCAATTACTTATGAATATATTTACAATAAACACTCTTTTGTAGTTTATCAGGGTGGAATGGCAGTGATTGTTCTTGTTGCTATTACTTTAGGAGTAATTTATGTGAAAAAGGAAGAGATTATCCAAGAAGAATCTTATCAAAGGATGATTAGATAGGGAAATAATTAGGTATAATTGATCTTCAAAAATGAAAGGCCTTAATTAGAATTGATTTGAATAATTATATGATGGATAATTTTTGGAACTTAATACTTTTCAAATATCTGTTCCATATCATTTAGTATTTAAAATACATATTATGTGGTTTTTGGTGTTATAGAAGTTTATAATTTTCGAATCAGCTTCTTTAATTAAAGTTGAAAAATAATATTATTAAAATCAGATATAAATTTTGCATAGACATTATAATTATTGGATTTCTAAAAAAAAATTATTAACCCCTATATTATGTTCTCAAATAATGTATAATTAATTATGTTATCATAAATAATATATAAACAGAACCTAAAGAGATTATTTCTATTAAAATAAATCATTAATCTAGTGCAATTTTTAGAATTAAATCTTAAATTCCTATTTCCTACTTAAGAATCCAGATAAAAGTTTTATCCACTAAACATGAAGTAGATGAAATAGAATTAGCGAATTATAACAGACTATTAAGACTAGACTAAACACATATCTTAAAATTATGAAAATATGATATTTGAAGTGATAATAATAGAAAATATCATATTGAGAAATTATTTTTTAAAAAAAGTACTCGTCAACAGCTTCTAAGTATAAAATATAAGAATCTATAGATTCTCGATATTAGAATAATTTTATTCCTATATGGTTTTATCTTAATAATTTTTTTTTTGAAATAAAGGCTATTAATCAACATAATGAAGAATTTATTCCCCTTTAATTTTCTATTCCACTTTCTTAAAAAACTTAAAAAAATTATGTTTTAAGCCTCAAATGAATATCTGTTTGAGTGAACATACAGAATACTTTTCTACATCCTCTTTTAATAATTTTTTTCAAATTGCCTGCATTAAATAATGCCAAGAGAGTAATATTCTTGACTGTCCAATCTTTCGAGCAACATGGATGATTATTCCATTAAAAAAACCTTGCATATAGCAAAAAATCAGTCTTCATCTGATTCAAGAAAAATTTCATTTGAATTATATTCTCCTGTCACTATTTCGAGTGATTTTTTCAGTAAGTCTAATCTATCTTATTTAAAAATTTTGATAATTTGAGCTTTTATTTTACTAAGCAGAGGTCTTTTTCCAGAAGCTCAAGCAAACTATTAAATATACTTTGTGAAGATTATTAGCTTCATCCAAATGAAGTGAACTCTAGAATCTATCTTATCAATGTCAAAGTAATATTGAAATAAGAAACTGAAAGATGATATTTTTATAGAAGAAAATGAATTGAAAACTAAAAAAAATTGATGATCTTAATCACAAGGTTGCATAATTAGAAATTAAAAAAAAACACTCAGAATTTGGAATGCTACAAAATGTTGTTCCTGAGCAAATGCAAATGTTTAAGAAGTTCTTACAAAAAAGAGATCTTTGAATTTCGTTGCAGGCTTCAGAAAATCAAAGTCAAGGACTTAAGGAGGAATTGCTCAAGCGGGAAGTACTAACAAAGCTTCAATTTAGAAACTCTGAGATGATTAGAGAAAACAGCAAGATATAACAAATAAAAAATGATTCAATAAAAATCTTGATGGGAATAAGAAAAAAATGCATAAAAATTTGAACGAAAGTTTTCATTTCACAAAGGAAATGAAGTGCTCTGAATTTAGAAAAATTAATTAATTATTCAATGGTTTTCACATCGGATATTTTTTAATCTGTTCAACTTACTCGAAGTTTGATCTTATAATGGCTTTTGAATTAAAAACATCATTTAGATGATAGTTAAAAATAAATATATCAAAAGAATCTGCAGCTTTTATTATAATAATTACTTATTATGAAATTTTTTTATTTTATGATATAAATTCAATAATTATATTCGGAAAATGGACCATCATTTAATAGTAATAAATTTTTACGATGGAGATCACATTCATCATCTTAAATAGAATTCTTTGTGAAATTTCTTTTTATATTGAATCAATATCATCCAAAACATATTAAGTTATAATTGATTCATTCTCCATAAACTATGATTATTACCTTATCTAAATATAAATCCAGATCACTAATCAAATATATTCTGTGTCTAAATAGCACAAATGTATATCGAAAATTATTGATTAAGATTAAGTTGATTGGAAATTCATTTTTTTAGACCTGATAGTTTGATTGCAAGCCAGGTATTTTGAATCAAAAGTAGACTGATAGCAAATAGCTTATTTCTTTAATAAAACAAAGAGTAGACTTAATCAATTATTACCAGCATTGAAAATCTATAGATTATAATTAATGAAGTAATTGAAGACGATATATTTTATCTCTAATAATTTTTTTAAGTTATAGAGACTCAATACTAATAAATAACCCAAAAATCAAAATTTCGAATAAAATAACTTTAATTCAAGTATTAAAATGAATCTTAATATTACACAATAAAGTAACCATTTGATTCAAAATAAAACATTCAAACAACTCTATGATCCCATTCTAAATACTTAAAATTTTTAAGAAGTTTCATACCTATAAACTTCCTCAAACATATAAATTAGATTAAATTATACTCACCTCTAATTTGAGCTATCAACTTTTAACTGATTTTCTTGCGCAAGTATAACCTCTCAGTATATTCACCTCAAAGTCTAACAAGTTACCCAAAACATCAAACAACTTTGAACTTCTTCGCAGTTTTTCACTTACTTTTCCAGAAAACTCTGCTTTCGTTCAATGCACGTGTTTCTTCTTTTCACTAGTTATGGGTTCAGTGATTTTGGCTTAACATCTGGAGTGTTTTTTTAACTTCAAAAAGACTTTTCTGGGCATGAGAAGCGGAGGCTCTACCAAAATGGCCGATTGTCTTGGAGAAGTCAATTCAGAGATAAATGTGAATTCTAAGGACAGCAAATTTTGTTTTAACTCAAGCAGACACCTATTTCTTATATCGAGCCTCTTGAAAAATCTTTTAGAATCTTGGAGAATTAACTTAACAGGAACTGAAAGTTTCATTAGGAAGATAGGGAATTAAATTGGTTACTCAATGAATTAATTGACTTATGTGATTAGCTGATTTGGTTTTCTTTGATAGGAAATAGAGATTGATATCTGGAGATTTAGATAATCAAAGAATCTTATGATTTCTTAATGATTACGATCAAGTTACTTTACCTTAAACTTTCTGAAATATTTACATCATTTTCGATATAGTCTCAATATAAAAATTACAACTAAAAGCCAAATAGTTAAAATCTTGCATTACTTTCACTCTGAACCTATCAAGGTAAGATTTCCTTAAAAAATTTATCTTTTATTCTGCAATTTTTTTACTAGGCCATAAATGAATAGGCCAAATATGTTCGCTTGCACTTATAAAGGCTGCGACAAAGCCTACTTCACAATATACAGCCTTCAAAGACACTGTCTTATTTCCCATCGAAAATCTAAACGATTTTCATGCAAGATTTGCAAAAAAATCTTGAGTTCAAACCAAAATCTCAAAGAGCATCTTTCTACCCACAGCCAAGAAAAACCAATAAAGTGTCCTTTTGCAGATTGCCAAGAAGTTTTCAGACAGAGTTCACAGCTTTCAACTCACAAGAAGCTTCACCATAGGTTTTCTAAGGTATTGAAAGAGTCACCAGGTAGTTTCAAGGTATTTTATAAGCAGCTTACTCAAAATGTCGGATTTGGTGATTTTGATCTTTGGGTGGAAGAGTCTGATCTTAAGGGTTTAAATATACCCAAGATATTTGATCCTCATGAACTATTCGATAAACTTAAGGACTTTGATTAGAAATAATAGGTTTTAAAGATGAACTTTATTATATTGTTTTAAAATAAATGCTTAAATTATATATAAGTTTTGGATTGAAATATTGTGAATTGAATCAGATATTCATTTTCTTCTTTGATGATACTTTCCAAAAACTATCTTTATAAACAATAAAATATGAAATCTTACAATATCACAATTCTTACTAGCATACCTAAATAATTAAATAAAAATCCTAGGCACATACTAATTTTTCAGTGATGTATATTTACAGATGTTAATCTTTAACAGAGGATTAGACTAAGTCATAGCAGAAAAAGTTTCTATAAACAGTCTTAATATTATTATTCTTAGATTGAGCTTCTAAGCAACAACTAAGTATAAATTTTTTGAATTAAGAATCAAATCTAAAAATAGTACATTATTTTTTTATGATGTGAGCTATCATTGAAGTATAGCTCCGATAGTATTATGAAAATTCAAAATATAAAACCATACTAAAATTAAATAATATAATTCTTATTTGACAAGATTAAACCTTACCCAAAAAGTAATTATTTGAATTATTATACACATAAAACAATAAAATTTTAAAATAAACCAAACTTTTATCGATATTTGAATGATTAATCATCAGATATAATTTTATTTCAGACTGATCACTAAGTTAGTTATTGAAGCAGGAGGATTTGAAAAACTATCTTAAGAAACTAAAGTCAATAATAAAAATAATATCACTCAGATAGCAAATGATACAAAAAGAGTAATTATAGAATAGGAAAAAGTTTCAAGTGAAGCAAGTAAATGCCTAAAGCAATCAAGTGAAAATTCAAAGAGTATCTCTAATTTTGAGTTAAATCTATTTCCAAAAGAAAGGTTTTCTTTTCTGATTCATGAGGTTGGGCAAATCTCAAATGGCATGGAAATCTCAACCATGAGCATACATCATAAGGCTCCCCAAGAAAAGGAAGCATTTTCCGAAGATCATAGCATATATAAAAAATTTACTGCCCTTGAGATAGAAAGAGAAACTTTTTGAATGTTTATTTCTAAATAGATTTCAATCAACTTTATAATCAAGAAAAAAGAAGTAAGCAAGTGATATGATCCCTTCTTCTATCTTTGCTTTGACAATACAACTACTCATATCCCAAGATGGTAAATATCAGTTTGATTGTATAAAATATATAGATATAACAAATAAGATTGTACCGAAAAGAAAGATAGTAACTTGAAACAAGGAAAGCATTCTACAATAAAGAAAATTTTTAGCAATTTCCATACCGACAAAAACTATCAATATAAATCCTACGAGATTTTTAATCTATAATAAGGTGATAAATATAAGATACTATCAGTAAATTTATAGTTTTTTGGAATTACAGTTTATTAGTTTCAAGTAGTTGTTGCCTGATGACGAGGATGACTTAGAAAATAACAGGATATATTGTAAGACTCTGAAAATTCATAATGCGAAATTTGACAAAAGAGTACTATAATTAAATAATTATAATATTAATGACTGATATACCCCTTGACTTTGAATCCCCTTTTATAATGACTGAGGTGATTTTCAAAAACGATCAAGGTATTTGGATAGAAGCACAGCCATTTAACCAGGAACTTCGATTTAACGGGTATTCAATTGGTTATTTTTCTAGAAGAGGAATGAAATCAGGAACTGGATTTGTACTGGAAATCGAAAATGATGAGAGTTCTCTAAAATCTGGGATTATATTGACAGCGGCTCATATTTTTTATAAGAATTTTGTTTATACCGATGAAATAATAGATTTTATTCTAGGAAGTGAAACTTTCGAAGCAAGACCTAAGACTCGCACATTTGACTGGGAAGATGAAACAAAATTTTTGATTGATCCAGTGAAAAAAGAAAGAATTTCCTATCCAGATGATTGGATCCTTTGTGAAATCTGGCGTAAAACGACAGTGACTTCTACTCGAATAGTTCCTTTGAGCATTAATAAAGAAATTTGCTTATCAGAAGGAATTGAAGTTTTCGTAGTCGGCTATCCTTTTGAGATCACGACAGATAATTTAGAATATTCAGCCCCAGGAAGTGAATCAAATGAAATTAAATTCGTGCAGAAATCAATTCTGAATGGACAAGAACTGGTCATTTCTTCAGGGAAAATTTTGAAAATCGGGCAGATGATTGCGATATCTTGTATCTCAAGTAATGGCTTCTCAGGTTCCCCTGTACTTGTTGATTCAAATGGGGAATTGAAGTTTATCGGACTGATGCATGGAGGGCCTGCCTCTTTTTTGCATAAGGGAATTTCTTGTTTGATTCATAACTCTGTAAACCCGAATCTTAAAGAAAAATTTCAGAGGTTATATGATATGGTTAAAGAGTTCAAAAATAAGAAGAAAGGGTTAAGGTTGCATCGAAATTATTATCTTGCTGATCTTTTATCACTATTAATAAGAAGTATCAAGGTTCTTGATAAAAATCGGGAGATTTCAGAGGCTTATTTGATTAATACCTATAAACAGTACTATAGACTTGCGCTTACAATTGAAGTCAGTTATGGGTTTAAGATATTTTACAACCTTTGCTATCCAGTAAGCGAGTTTTTAACTTAATTGTTTAGATTAAAAAAAAAATATGATGTTTCACATATGAGAATAATTAGCCTATTCTATCTTAACTAAAATAAAGATTATAATGGTCAACAGGCTATTATTTGATAGCTTGAGTGGTTTCAAATAGTTAAGAAAAACTGGGTTCAAAATGTTTAAGTTTATATTGTTCTTTGTTACGTCTGCAATCTATTAATTTATATTATTAAACACCTATTTCTTTTTTAATTTTGATTTATTTACATATGATAATCGTTTCCAGGTTCCAGGCTCTAGATTTTAATCTTGTGATTTTTTATGATACTACTTTTGGGTTGAAGATTTGATCTTTAATGCATAATAAGGAACTCAGCAGCTATCATCTTATGTTTAGTTCGCATCTGCACATTATGAATCTCGATTTTATTTAAACAAATATATACCTAACTAAACCCTCTATTAAACTAAAAATTATGGCTTTAAGGCTTATACCGAGGGTTGTAAAACTATAATGAAATAGCACTGTATTATGACAGTAACTCAAATTCAAGAGCTGGACAAAATCCACTTTGGAGTTTACTTTAGACGTCGAGGTGCTGCTCCAAGCGAGATAAAACATTTCGACATTTAGCTTAGCTTTAACTTTAGAACTAGTAAAAAAATAAATATCTGCAAAATGATGATAAGTACCATTGATACTTTTATTTTAGACTTTTTCAAATAGAGATCTATAAGTGCGGAGTTTGAATCATTTACCTCCTTTTTAATAGACCATGCCGCAAACTTCTGAATAGATTCTCTCTGATTTTTCAGCTTCCCCAAGGTGTTAATTCCAATTTCTTGAGTATTCACAGAAGAAACAAGAGTATTTTCAATAGCATCACGAGCATTGCTACTATTTATATCTGATTCCCTTTTCCTGATTCTTTCAATTTCTAATTTAATTTCATCAGCCTTCACTTTATAAGCCTCAGCTTTTTTCTCTACAATCTTTCTCTGAAAGTCAGTAGATTTTTCAGCAATCTTCTTTAAATTTTCATACTTTTGATTAACCTTTATCATCATTTCAGAGGCTTTTTTGAGTATTTCATCATTCCCTACACCACTAAACAGAACTTCTTTGGCTCCAAGTAGATGTTTCATCAATTCATATTCCTGACCTTTAACAAGCTGGGTAAGACTTTCCATACTTTAATATAATGAATTAAGTATATAGAGATAAGCTAGAACTATAACAATCCAATATCATTAATCAACTTAGATATACTTTAACAGTTGACCATCAGATATTTCATATTTACATAGGATTTTCGAGAATAAGTAAGTGAAAAATCTTTTAATAATTACCGAGTGCTGGTATCATTACTAAGTCTCTTTATCAAAGTCTATCAATGAAAATGGATCATCTATCAAATAGTTAACTACCAACTAATCCCATAAAAGCTTTAAATCTTTAAAACAAGATCTACAAGCATTTAGTTCTAGAGAACAATAAAACCACTTTAAACCCTTACCTGGTAATTAAATTAACACCTACTGGAAATGTGATCAAGGGTTTTTTGTGAAAATATCAAGCAAATTAAAGACTTTCAGTGCTAGAAAACAAAAAAAGTCCCTAAATTATTAGTTTCAATCTGATAGACTATAATTATTTAGTTAATTTGTCTAAGAGTCACTTTTTAGTCTTGCCAGCTGCTGACGTAATTCGAAAAGCTCTTCTTTTTCAGACTTCTGATTCTCAATCCCGCATTTATTTTCAAGCCACCTTATCATGAAGGGTAGAGGGTCCTCAGGCTGGATTTCAAGAAGGTCTTTTACTAGCTCGCGCAGAAGAGGGTTCAAGAAACGGTTCAGATGCTCTTTTGACTGAGGGTTCATTTTTATAAGACTTGGAATAACTGAAATTAGAATGATTAGAGTAAAATGTTTAAGAAAAGAGCCAGGAGCTTTAATCTTATTAACTTTAAGTAAATAAAAAAGGTAAGTGTAAATAAATTGATAAGAAAAATGATCATGATTTTTAGTTTCTATGAAGATTCTATTATTGTATTATGATTTCTTAATTATTTGTAAGTTTATATGACTCTTATTTTTTATTAGAACAACCATGCTCCTTCAATCCAAACTAATCAATCCCACTCCCTAAACCCCATCCGATCCATCATAATTTCAAATTCTTCAAAACCTATAAAATCTTTTCAATTTTTCCCACATTTTATCCCTAATAAAAATGAACTCTCCAAGAACAGAGCGTTTTCATCGTGAAATAAACGTGAAAGGAGACGAATCAGCAAGTTCAAGCCACTTCAGCCGTAACATTCTGCACTTATCAAAATACTACTGGCCGGTGATAGTGCCTCACATTCTATTTGAGCAGTTTTTCCGAGTGTCAAACATCTGGTTTTTGATAACGTCGATCTTCCAAATCGCGATAGACGATGACTCGCCAGTTGGGCGATACACAACAGTGGCTCCTCTGATATTTATGCTGCTTGTTGCTATTATCAAGTCGAGCTACGCTGACTTCAAGCTAAAAAAGCAGGACCAGAAGATTAACTCTTCGAAGTACCAAGTCTGGAACGGTGAAGAATTTAAAGAAAAAAGATGTGATGATATCATCGTTGGAGACCTTGTCATGGTCGACAAAGACCAGATTGTCCCCGCGGACCTTGTCATTCTTTACTTCGAGGGTAACAAGAAAAACGCCTTTATTGACATGAGCTCTCTTTCAGGATCTTCTTCTTTAAAAGAAGTGAAAGTTATTGAAAAAAACACGAAAATTGTCAATGAAAACTCTGGAACTATCACTGTTAACCTGAAGTTTAAAGGCACTTTTTATATCACTGAACCCAGCTCTGACTATAACAACTTTGATGGAAAAATCGTCATTTCAGGAATTCCAGGAAGTGTGGAGGTCAATATCAGTAACTTGGCCTTTAGAGGAAGTTGCTTGAAATGTGTTGATAAAAGTGTAGGACTCGCTGTTTACTGTGGCAATGAGTCGAAAATACAGTTGAATGGGACTGAAACTAGGAAAAAGTCAAGTCAAATAGAAAAGCGAATAAATGTTTTTATCATTCAGATACTTATCGCCTTCAGTTTAGTAATCGGGATTTCCCTGATCCCTTACTATGAAGTTTATGTGAATAAAAACATTCGAAGCAGCGATAAATTCAATCAAGAATACTTCGAGTTCAGTTCTCAACCGAACCCAATCCGCCCAATAATCACTTTTTCCCTTCTTTACTCTTACATCATCCCAATTTCACTCTTCGTGTCAATCGACCTGGCAAGATGGATTCAAAGTCACAACTTAAAGCGACTGGTTCCAGGAACCATGATTCTCAATGACAAGATCAATGAAGACCTGGGGCAGGTCGAGTACATCTTGGCAGACAAGACAGGAACGATCACTGAAAAAAGCTTGTCAGTGGTGAACCTGGTGGTTCATGATAAGCATCTCAGCGAAAAGCTGAGAAATTCGATTTCTTATGAGAATAACAACTTGCTTATCCCAGAATCCTTCATGATTGAAGACCCTCACAAGCTTGACATGTTCAAAGAAGCAATTTTCGACAGCTCCAAATACAAAAAAGCAAAACACTTCATCAGGTGCATGTGTCTCTCGAACTCGCTGATCAAGGACCAGAACCAGTTCATCGGCTCTTATGATGAACAGGCCCTTGTTGAAGTCGCAAGGTACATCGGCTTTGACTTGCTTGATTCGAATTCGAGCCACATCACGATGAACATCAACGGAAAAGAAAAAAACTTCGATTGCATCATTGTCAAGCCTTTTGACTCTGAAGTGAAGAAGTCCCGAGCGATTGTTATCAACCATGAAGAAAAAAGCGGGTATTTCTATATTAAAGGAGAAAGGTCGAAGTTAATTGATAGTCTCAAATGTTCTCGCCAGTTAAAAATCAATATTAACAACCAAATTTTTGATATGAATAATAAAGGATATAGAACCATGATCCTTGCTTATAAGAAACTCTCAAGAGATGTTATTGAAAAGACCAGGAAAAAACTGAAAAAAATCAACCAAATTTTACTTAACAGTGAAGAAAATATTGAAAAAATGTTTAAAAAACTTGAAGATGACTTCACTTTTCTAGGAGTTTCTTGCATTGAAGAGAAAATCCGCCCTGAAACTATAGACACGGTGAATTCGATAAGAAAAGCAGGGATTAAGATTTGGATGGTCTCAGGTGATACCTACAGCAACACTGTCCTTGCATTTAAAAAAAGCGAAATGATTCCAGAAAACAGCGAAATCATTCACATCCGCAGCATTAAAGACGACTATCAATGCCAGAAGATCCTGAAAGAATCAATATCTGAATACATTTTCAAGGAAAGAAAGAAAAAACGTACAATGAGCAGCATTCTCGACTTTTCAAGTTTCAGACTAGACGTAGGAGCTGAGTTAAGTGAAGAAAACACGAAAAAACTCAACAACCAGGCCTTATTTTCCAAGATCGCTGATGTGCAACTCGACGAAATCAACTTAGATCGAGAGTTCGACGTTCGACACTTAAAATACGTGGTTTCTATAGATGGAGACTCGCTAATCACAGCTTTAAACAACGACAACTGCCGGAAATTACTTCTTTTATTGTTAGTTTGTGCGAAATCTGTCTGTTTTTCAGCTCTAACACCCATCGATAAAGGAAAAGTCGTGAAACTTCTGAAGAAAAACTTGAAATTCAAACCGATAGTCATGTCTGTTGGAAGAGGAGAAGGGAACATCTCACTTCTCAGAGAGTCTGACATTGGAGTCTCTCTTTTTACGAACTTGGAAAACAACTCACTTCTGCAGCACAACTCTGACGTGATTATCAGTCATTTTTCTCAACTTGAAAAACTGGTTTTAAAGCACGGTCATTGGTTTTATTTCCGGATTTGCAGAATGATTTTGCTTTACTTTTATAAAAACTTCTTCTTGATCTTGCTGCTTCTCGGGTTTTTCTTTGAATGTGAGTACTCAGGCACTAGCTTGTTTAACTCGTCTTTGCTGGTGGGCTTCAATATTTTTTTCACTACTTCTTGCATGCTGCACATTGGGATCTATGATAAGGACTTGACAGGCAGAGAAATTGAGGAAAATCTCCAGGTCTACATGATTGGGATAATCGGAATGCATTTCAATTTAGTAAAATTCCTGAAATATATGAGTTTCGCAGCGGTCCAAGCAGCTATTTTTCTATTTGTGTTCTTTTACTTCCACCAAGAAATCATCAACGAGGACGGGAAAACAGATGACTTGGAAATGTTCGGAACAGTGATTTTCCTGTCAATGGTATTCACTATTCTCCTACAAACTATTTTAGAAACCTCAACATACAGTGTAGCTTATTTCCTCAGTCACGGGGCATGTGTCAGTTTGCTCATCGGTTACGTGTTTTACGCAAGTGCCTACGACGACGTCTCAGAAATTTCCTTACTTGGAGTACAGAAGAAAATCGGCAATTCTTCCCTTCCTTTTTTTAACATTTTCTGCAGTTCGACTATTTGTGTTGCTTTCACTTACGTCGTGGTGAAGTTTCGAGAACTGTTCAATCCAGGAATTATCCAAAAAATTAAATCGATTCATGAAGATGGGCTTTTTTATGACCGGATCAAAGAGTACTCCAAGTCTTTGAGTTCAATTTACAGAGACTCCCTGAGTTGGAGCACTTCGAGTAACCGTCACAAGTTCGCAATGAAAAAGTACTCGAAAGTCTTTAAATTGCGCTTCGTGGAAAAGGAGTTCAAGGAAAGTTTCATTGAGGATCAGATCATTTTGATTAGAATCACAGTTACTTTGATGTGGTTCCTGCTGATTGCTTGGAGTTTCATTCAAAAGTTGATGTCTAATTCGAATGGGGACTATACAAAGACGAGTTATATTCTAGCAAGTGTCTTCAGCATCTTTGTACTGCTGGTCTACACCAGTCACTTTAAAAGGCACTTTACTTTATACATCCTCGCAGGTTTTACTATAAGCATAGTCGTGAAATTTGCAATTGAAGTGAGTTTCAAATATTACAGCATTTTAGCCTCTTCTTTAGTACCTTTACTTGCTTACATTCTCCTCAATGTCGGGTGGTTCATGATGAATTTTGTGAATCTTTTTAACATTCTACTAACAATCATCTCAGTGATCATTGTAAATTCTGGCCAGAGCCACGATGAAAACTACAAAAAATACAACAGTCCTATTTCAGCCAGTCTCCTGATCGTCTTCGTCGCGATCACCATGATCGCTGCGATCGTCGGGTACTTTATCGAGCTCTCCAAACGCAAAGAATTCAAACTTCTAAATAAAACCTTCACAGTAGTCGAAAGAACTCAAAGCATCCTTTCACTTCTCCTCCCCCAGTTCGTCAAGCATCGTGTGAATGACGGTGCCAGGTTCATCGCAGAGGCAGAGGAAGACGTGACGATAATGTTTTGCGACATCTACAAATTCGACGAGATTTGTCAGGAAATCAAACCAAAAGACGTCTGCGAATGTTTAGACAAACTTTTTCAGATCTTCGATGGTCTCTGCGAAAACATCGGAGTAACGAAAATAGAAACAGTCGGAAAGACCTACATGGCTTGTTCAGGGATCAAAGAAAGTGAACAGGAAATTTCTCATTATTTATCAGCAGTCCCCCCTGCTCGAAGGGTGGTGGAACTTGCCCTTGCAATAATAAGAGAAGTGAAAAACACCCGTCTTCCCAATGATAAAAAACTCCGAGTGAAAATCGGGATTCATACTGGAAGAGTCGTCGCTGGAGTAGTCGGGTACCACAAGCCACAGTTTTCACTTGTGGGCGATACTGTTAATACCGCTTCGAGAATGTGCAGCACGCTTGATAAGTTGAATCGTGTTCAGATCTCTGGTGTTACTTATGCGAAACTTAGTGAGTTTTCAGAGTATAACTTTGAGTATAGGGAAATCGAGGCCAAGGGAAAAGGAAAGCTGCCGGCTTATATCGTTACTTATAAGAACTACGAGTCTGCCATGTCCAGGTCGCAGTCTTTTGAACTGCCGCTTATTCGAGAGTTGAAAACTCCGCAGAAACCTGCGAAAGTCTCTTCTGTGAAGCATCAACTTGAAGAGATCTTGAATCGAATTAGCAGCAAACGGATTAACCCGATTACTTTCATCACTTGCAAGGAAAGTAATGAAAAAACTCAGATGCCTATAAGGACTTTAAAGCCGTCGAAGAAAATAATAAAAGGAACTCTTTTGATCGCTATTGTCACCTACTGCTTGATAACGGTGAACATCGGAGTCTATTTGAAGGTAAATGAAGGAAAAGAAACGAATAACTTCGAGTATTACTTAGGAGTCAAATTTGTAGTGATTGTCAGTTTTTCAATGATTTTATACTTTTTCGATAGACTGCTTCCAACACGATGTTATCCTGTGTTGATCGCAGTGATCAGTTTGGCATCGATGTTAATCAACTTCGTGCCATTCATGCAGGAAGGGACCAATGATGACATGATTTTGATTATCGCGAACTACATCGGCATCGAGTTCATGTTCTGCTCAATTATTTTAAGCCACACTTCAGGTCTTCAGTTTCAATACGTTTTTTTCCTTAACTCCTTCTTCTTCATTCCTTGGACCTACTTGATTTTCACCAGTGATGAAAAAGGATACCATATCTCCAACATCGCAATCACTGCTTGTTTCGTCGTCATCAACTGCGTCGCCATCATCATCAGAGAAAAAATCTACCTTGTCAACATTTTCTTGAAAAAAAGAGCAAATGCTGAAATCAAGAAAACGAAAAAGCTTTTGTCACAAATGATGCCACCGACAGCTTTAAGTCGCTTACAGAACAACTTGGCTTACACTGAAAGAATAAACGACGTGACTATTTTATTCGCTGATATTGTTGGCTTTACTAATTGGAGTGCAAATCGAAAATCAGAAGAAATCATTAAAATGCTTTTTCGACTTTTCAAGAGATTTGATAAAAAATGTATTTTTCATGATATTTACAAAGTCTGCACTATTGGAGACTGCTATGTCGTCCTCGGCTATGCAGGGAAACAAGAACGGGACCCTTGGATGGAGTGCATGAATGTGATTGAAATGGGCAAAAGCATGATAAAAATTATTCATAAACAGAATCAAATACATGGAAGTGAACTTAATATGCGAATTGGAATTCATACTGGAGATATCACTGGAGGAATCATTGGAAGTGGAGTTGTTCGATATGATATCTGGGGAACTGATGTTTTACTTGCGAATAAACTGGAAAGTTCAGGATTATCTGGAAAAATTCATGTCAGTGAAACAACAAAACTCATGATTGATGAACTTTTTGGAGACTCCAGTCAAGTCATGGTTGACAAGTATCCTAATGATTGGATTGAAAAGTACCTTGAAATAAAAATCCTGGAAAATCAACAATTCATTGAAAATTACATCAACTCGAAAAAAAATTATGATGAAAATCAACGATTTTCTGACATCTGGCAAGAAAAAGCTGAAAAAGTACTAAAAAAACTAAAGAAAGGAGGAAAAGATGTTGAAATTACAGAGGATGTTAAAGAAAGGTACAGGGAGAATAAAATTAAGAAGTTTTCAGGAAAAATCGCAAAGCAACAAATGAGAGAAAATATGTTAAAAAGCAGGTTTAATAAAATATCAAGAAACAAATCATCCCGCTATCACCTTCCAACTGAAAACTTTCAAGAATCCTCTTCATACAAGTTCAAGTTCGACAAAGAAATCGACACTTTTTCAAATGAGAAAATAAACACTTACTTCTTAAAAGATCACTTAAAAGACATGTCCTTCTCGAAATCAGTTGAAAAAAACCAGAACATAAAACCAATAGAAAAAAAAATCAAACATTCCTTATCAAATAAAAGTGAAATTTTCAACAACAACTCAAACTCCATTGAAGAAAAATCAAGAAATAAAGATTTCAGTTTCAGCAGCTTCTCAAAAAAAGAAGAACTGGTCAAGCCAAAGATGAAATTTAATAAAAACAAAGCAAATACCAGCATGACGAACAGCGTTCTTGAAAACCAAGTGTCCGACGACTCAGAACTGGAAAGCTCTTAACATAGACTTTAAACAAATTTTAATAATTCATTGGCAAGTTCTCGAAAACCTGTCGATTTTCTCTTATCAAAGTTTTCAAAACCTCCAGTTTTCCTCATTTCCTCCACATTTTCTCTTTTACTCAAAAACTCCTGACTTTTCACAATGACCACCTGGGGGACAATGACTTGATTAGAAGTAGTTAACCCAGCAATTTTCCTGATAACATCAATGCCTTCGACCACCTTTCCAAAAGCAACGAGTTTTCCATCAAAATAAGCGATAGGCCTCAAAGTGATATAAAATCGAGTGCCGTTCATTCCAGAGGCCGACTTGACCATTCCAATCACTCCAGCCTCTGAATGTCGATAATTAAAATTTTCATCAGGGAAGTAATCCCCATATATTGAATGAGTCTCACCTTCAATCATCCCACCTTCAATAAAACAACTTTTCACACTTCGATGAAAACTTGAATTGACATATGACAGAAAAGGATGATTTGTACTAATTTGCCAAAAGTTTTCGGAGGTTCTTGGGCAGGACTTGAAGTCAAGTTCGATTAAAACTCTTTCAATTGAACCTGTCAGTGAAATTTCCCATTCAATGTACTTCTTGTGAAGGGATTTCAAGAGAAATCGCTTTACTGGAGGAGTTTTACAGGTAAAGACTGGAACTGGAAAGGTGAAATTTGTGTATTTTTCGTTTTGATGGTAAAAGATGAACTTTATCTCTGGTGAGGACTTGTTTAGATGCAACTTTTGAACTGAAATCCAGTCATCTAAGAAAAATAAAGAGGTTTTGATTGGGATTTGATTAGACTTGCAGAAGGATTTCAAAAAGTACCAGTCAGGCGATGTGCCTTGACCCAAGATTTGACTTGGCGGTTCCATTATGTTAGGAATGAATCTTTCGATCATGAAAATCTCTGGATATATAGAATAATAATGAGAGATACAATTGGAAGTGTCTGCAGGTTTCTGACAAAAAAGTTCATTAAATCGTTTTCAGATTACGAAAAATATCAAGATATCATGAATTTTCTTGAATGTCTGAAGAAAATGAGTATAGCGAATCTAAAAGATCATTTAAACAGTTTCGAAGATATGTATCACTCAAAAAATATCATCGAAAATCTAGCGATTATAGTACAATCTGTCATTCTTGCAATGTTTACCCTGGATCAATCAAGAACAACGCTGCGCCCAGATGAATTTCAAGATTTCTTCGAGAGCTTGAGTTTTATTTGCTATTCACATGGTTATGAAAAATCAACGCAACTTCTCTATGAAAAGTCTTTAGTAACATTGAGAAATGCTGCTCAAAGTTACGACAATCCTGCTGAAAACTATGACATTCAATATCTCCTGAAATTAGGAGATGCTATTTACGATATAAAAGACATCCTAAACCACAACTACGAAGAACTAAATCAATTAATATGCAGAAAGTTAATAACATCTTTCAGAAACTGTATTTTGTCTAATTTTCAGTTAGAATTCCTGGAGTTCAATAAAAGATACAAAAAAGCCTCAGAAAACTTTATAAAAAATCAGAAAGCGAATCAAAACTGGAAAAAAAAATTAAGAAGAATTTTATCTTTACTGAAATTTGATGATATTGGCTTGAATAAAATGATTGAAAATGAATTAAAAAGCCAGGAAGAAATGATTGATGAAATTCAATACACTTATCAAAAATTCACTTTCCACAGGTACAAAATACCCGAAATCAAATTTATCAAAAACTTCGAAAACTACTCCATTCACAGTTTGATGAATCAAGAAAAAGTAGCACAAAAAAGCATAAAATATTTCTTCAAAGTTATCACTAACAATAAAATCAATTCAATCTTAAAAGTAACTCGATTCATTAAATTAAGTTCAAAAGAATACAACATTTTTAAATTGACAGAAGATGAACAAGAGTGCAATTTAGCCTTGCCTAAAATTCACGGAATTTGCTACTCACATGAAGATCTGATTTCAATTGCAAAAAACAGGAGAAGATATAAAAAAGAGTCAAATCCTTTTACTTCAAACGTCTTAAAACTCTTTTTCGAGAAATTCGAATTATATAAAAATATCTGTGTCAGTGAGGATTTGATCTATCATTCAATAGGCAGGTTGATAGAAACTCTGAAACTTATGAATAATCAAAAGCTTTTTGTTCCTATTTTATTAGAAAATAATTTAGCTGTCAATGAAGAACAAACGAAAATTTATTTTGTGGACTTTAAAAAAATTAAAACTTCTGAAAGTTTTAGATTTGATGCGATTCAGGGCTCTTGGCTTATTGAAAAATTTATGAATTGCTCACATTGGCTGGAAAAAATAGGAGTGGGTTGTGATGGAGAGGTTTATCATATTGAAACTCTGCAGTTATGGAGCTTGGCTACGATTTTTAAGAGAACAATTATATTTAGGAATGAAGGTTGGGATCGAAGAACGAAATTGTCAGAATTACTTGATAAAATGAGTCAAACTTCGATTTTGTTTGGAGATATCTTGTGTGATACCCCAGTCTCAGAAACTGATTCCAACTTTTCATTTAAATCTGGTATTTAGAGTAAGCTAATGATTAAATATTGTTAATCTTATCCACGAGCATCTTCAAAGTCATTCGGACGTTTAAGTGCTTTATAAACCAAATACGTTATTTTTCCCAAGCTCTCCTTCAAATGTTCCTTTTCACTTTTTTTCATCCTTTCATCCTGCAGTTCATTTTTTAGCTGATTAACAGTTTCCTGTAAACTAATTTCATTCAAAATATTCTTACTTTGCAGATCCAGATAATCTGCTTCAAGTTTCTGATTCCTGCCCCTAATAATTTCCATTTCGATTAAATTTGCAGAGATCTGGCCTTCAGACCTAAGTTCAAGTTCCTTCAAAAGCTTTCTCAAATTAATTCCTTCAATTTCCAAGCCCTCAATTTTGCGAATTAATTCATCTTGAGTATTTTTCCATTCCACCAAAGAACAAACCTGTTGATATTCCTTTTCCTGCAACCTTCCATCAACCTCTTCAAAGTTTTCCTTCATTTTCTTCGATACCTTCTTCAAATCCTCAACAATCCCTTGATTTGCCTCTAAATTTCCTTCAAGTTCTCTGATTTCTTTTTCATATCGTTCATGATCAATCCTAGTAAAGTCAATAATTTGGCAGTTTTCTAATTTTTGCTCTAAATTTTTCACTGTTTCTTGAAGTTCTTCAATCAAATTCGCTGTTTCCCGTTCTTTCAGCTCAGAAAGTTTTTGTCTTTGCATCAAATACTCATTTTCTTCAAGAAGTTTCAAGTTTTTAACAGCCAAGTTTTCAATAAATTTTTCTCGAGAGCCTTCAAAATCATTAGAAATTTCAGGAATTTCTTCATTTTCAATAAAAGGAACATCTTTCGGGTGTTCAAAAGTTTCCAAGCGTCTGATCAATTCAAAGTTTTTCTCTTTAAGTTCCTTGATAATCTTTTCATTTTCAGCGAGTTTCGAGTTAATCCTAGTGTTTTGAATGATGAGTTCTTCAGCAGAGTTAAAAGAAAAAATTCCAGAACTTGTTGCTTTAAGAAAACTTGAGACTTGGCTTTGAAGAAGAGACTTTTCCAAAGAAAGTTGTTGAGTTGTTTTGACTTCTTTGTCAAGAGCTGCTGAAAGTGATGAGTTGAGTTGATTGAGGGACTTATGCTTGATGGTGATCAGCTCGTAGTCTTGCTTTAAATGGGAAAAGGCGGTTAAGGCTTGAGATAGTTGATGGCCTTGACTGTCATTTAAAGCTTCGAGTTCTCTATTACGGGCGAGGACCTGTAAAATTTTATCCTCGTAGGACTTCTGCTCTAAGTACAAATGTTGGAACTCTTTCATCTTCTTCGAGTAGTAGTCCACCTGCTGTGTCAAATCAACAAACGAGTAAGAACTCTCGATTTCCTCTCGGATTCTCTGCTCTTTCATGGAGAATAAACTCAATGCTTTGCATTTTTCCGCTTCAACCTGCTCGATTTTTTCATTAAGAATAGAGATTTCTTTGTCCTTTTCTCTTATAACAGCTTCTAAAGCTTTAAACTCATCAGTCATCAGGACTATCTTCGTGTTTAAACAACTGACTTCGTTTTCATGGTCCTTGTTTTTCTCCTCTTGCGTCAGTTGAGTGACCTTTAAACGCAATTCTTCAATTAAAGCCTCTTGCTGCAACATCTTCACCCGAATCGACTCAGTTTCTTTTTCTAGCAATTTTTTCCAACTATCTTGAAAAATCTCTTCGTTTATCAGTTTAACGCTCAAGTCTTCTAGTTTCAATTGTTTCAAATTCAGCTCTTCTTTCAACGAATCCACTTCCTGTTGAAGACTTTTTGCAAGGCTTTCGAAAGGATTCGAAAACATTTGGAATGACTCTAATGGCTGAGGGTGTGAAAGATTTGACGAAAAATTCTGAAGCTGGTCGGAATAGCTTCGGAGCCATTGTCTTTCTTCTTGAAAGGTTAGAAGAGTTGATTGATCTATGCTGTCCTCAGGATCCTGCATAAAAAATATGGCTTTGGACAGGGTGTTGGGGAAGGATCAAGAAAATTATTAGAAGGTTTAAAGATTTTAGTGAAAGTTAGGGTTGATGAATTTTTTTCGAGTTAAATGAAGATTTTTTGTTATTTGAAGAATGAAGAATTGTGAAAAAGTTTTTTTTAGGATTAATTTAGTTGGTTATTAGACAAGTAATCTAAAATTACAAGAGGTTAAAGATTTTCTAAGAAATAACTTAAATAATAGCGGGTTAATTTCTAAGACCTTACGAATAATCATTAAGATTCACGAATAAACTATTGATGAACAGGTTCTGTTAATTTAAACCTTTAAATTTCTTGATTGCCTTGCATTTCTTGAGTGATCTTGTTGACTTAAAGACTGACTGGTTTTAAAGTTATTAACTAACTATTGATATGGAGGTTTTATCGTCTTGCCAGACTTAGCATTTTCTAAACACTCGATATAGCTATATATATATTGCTTCGTTTGCATTTCGGAGTAAGAATTACTGTAAGCTTCTAATTTTTTGACGAGGGTATAGTGATCCCTACACACAGTAAGTCGGTATGGTTCATTGACGTAGTTTTGATACACTGAGAAACAAAAGGATAGTGACGATACTCCTACTACTCCGAACAAAGAGTAAAATTTTAACTTGCTCCAAGCGTTACTTGGTTTGACTGCATTGAGTACTACTCTTAATACTTCCATTTATAAGTATACCTTAATCCAATTTGCACCTTTACTACTAAAACAACTTACTTCATGATGAGATTTATTGCCCCAAGCTACTTGCCATCATTATTCAATAAATATCTTCAAAAACGAAAACCTATAAATTTTAAAATCCACTTAAAACTACTCCCTCAAAATAAAACTAAAACCTTCAAAGATCTTCTAAACCTCCAATAAACCCATCTAAACCCACCATCAAAAATCCTCCTCATCTCCAAATATTCAACCTTCATCAATCTTCTCCCCATTTGCCAAATCACTCTAATCCCATCTCCAACCACTTCAAATCTCTCCCAAACCCCTCCAATTAAAAATTTAAAAAATCCAGTCAATCCCGAACTGCCAAATAAAGATGATCCTAAAAGAAGAAGAGCCAAGAGCATCCATGTCAATCGGAAAGCCAATAATTTCCAGTCGTCTTCCAAAAGCATTTTCACAGCCAAAGCATTTAACCCACAAAAAGTTGCAAGATCATTCAGACCTGACAGCAATGAACGAGTTTAAAAACGTGAAAAAGCTTCTTTCCCCGATAAAGCAAGTCTCTCCAGAAAGCACAGCTCTTCGCAAGGTGATAAACAAACTCGCGAATTTTCCTAAAATAACCAACCCTGCATTGACCCTGGGCAGTGAGATGCTTGTCCAGTCAATTTTGCGATTAGAAGAAATGGTCACCCTGGGCGTGATGCGTTCAACTTCTTTAAGAGGTGGAACTGTGAGGAAGGCTTTACACGCGCCGACTTTAAAAATGTTCGCGAATAAAGAGTTTCCAGTGGGAACTATTTTAGTAAGGCAGAAAATGATTGAGACGCTTAAGTCCTGGCAAGGTATTCAGAAAGGCTCGCGGTATTTAGTCGAGGTTTGTTCAAGTTTCTGGAATACCCCTGAAGGTTGCGTTACTATTATCATGGAGTACATGCCTGGCGACTCTTTATTCCGCCTTTGTGAGTCAATTGGAGCGATTCCTGAAAAAGTTCTTAGAAGTGTCACGAAAAGAATCCTTGCTGCACTTAGTTATTTTCATAAAAAATCAGGAGCTTATGGAGGACTTGACCTTTCACATGTGCTTTTCACTCGTGATGGGAAAACTAAACTTAGCCTTGCTTTGAGCTCTCGGCTTCTTGTTAAAGAAGAAGGAAGAACTCGCCCAGCTACCCTTGAAGACGATGTTTATGACTTGGGATATACTCTTTTAAATGCCAGTGTTGGAGGGGATTGGCTCGCAGAACTTTCAGGGCTTAAAGGCGAGTGCTGCTTGTTTCATACTGCGATTATCTCTTCTGAAATGCCTTACTTGCCACGATTTTCGAAAGAATTCTGCTCTTTCTTGTGTGGAGCGACTAAATATGACCCGGAATCACGATTTAAGGTTCAGGATCTCATCGGACATGAATGGTTCAGGACTGAAGAGTTCGTAGGACCTGATGTCACTTTAAAGGAACTTCTTGATCTTAGTGTCGTCGGGTCTAAAGACACTTCTTTCGATAAACAACTGGGAATCCTCTGTGAAAATCTCAAGTTTGTGATGAGTGAATGTCAGGACTTCAGAAGTTTCAACAAAGCGAATGTCAAAGAACTCGCTTTTGAACTAGGAACGACTTTTCAGAGTTTAAGTGAAAAGCTTGAAAAAATATATAAAAAAGAAGAATAATAAATAATTTAAGGTTTTAGTTTTTTATTATTTCCATGACTGCTCCTCCTAAACCTTGGGAACTTGCAAGAAGTTCGACTGCCTTGAGTCCTTCAACAAGTGCGGCAGTGTCTCAACCTGCAGTGACGGCAAATGTTGCGAATAGTGATTCAGCTTTGAACTCGAGTTCTTATAGAAGGCCGATGAACTACTCGATGAGGCCTGGGATGATGGGATATGGAATGGGAATGGGCATGGGATATGGCGGAATGGGATACGGCGGGGGAATGGGCTATGGAGGCTATGGAGGATATGGCATGGGGTATGGAGGATATGGCAACAGCTCACGGGGAATGATGGCAATTGAACGATTTTCTATGATGGTTAACTCTTTGTGCTTCACTGCTGAAACTATTGAACATAGCATGAACTCTATGCGCATGTTCTGGGAAACCCTTCTCAGAATCAAAGCCTGGGGCGCCGGAGGACTTTTCGCACTTCAAAAAATGCTTCACGACAAAATCCAATACTTCTGGCAATACTTACTATATCTCCTAGGCCGAGGTGAAAAACCTCAAAACAAAGACAGACTAAGTTTCAAGAAGATCATCTTAAACCTGGCCATATGTTACCTAGTCTGGCTCGCTGTAATGTTTTGTTGGAACGAATTCGCCAAACCCGGAGAAAACGTTGATGACTTTGAGAATTTTTAGAATAACTTAATTAACATGCGCTCGCAACTTCTTCAAAGTCGCTCTAAACTCAGGAGAAAAGTCAGGTGGAGGAATTTTTAAAGTTTCACATTCCAAAACTTTCGTCATTCTTCTATTATTTGCAGCAGTTCGAGACCTTTTCACTTTTTTTGAACTTTTAAGTCGAAGTAACGGTTCAGATGTTTTTTTTCTGAGATTTTCAAGTTTTTCTCTGATCCAGGCGTAGTTCGGGGTCTGGTAATAAGTTAAGGTCTGGGTGTAGCTGAAAATTTCAAAGATTTCAGCAGGAAGTCCCTGCATGAATTGATTGATGTTAACAGAGCTGCGTCTTCCTATCATGCACTCCAAGTTTTTTTTTTCATTGATCCAAGGAAGTTCCTTTTTCACCAAGTAAATCATGAGCAAGAACAAGGACTCAATGTCATCCCTTCGACTTGCAGAGATTCCACTGAGAATGTTCTTAGAGCAAAAAATCAAATTTCCTTTAAAAGCCGTATCTTCCCTCATCGGCGCGTGATGTTTTGTGGCAGAGTCAATGAAAGTCTTGCAGAGTCCATAATCAATAAGAAAAAACTTATCATGTTTCGCTGATAAAAGAATGTTATCAGGTTTCAGGTCTCTGTGAATATATCCTAAAAGATGAAGAGTTTCCAAAGCTGTTAATATTTGAAGACCTAGCTGCAAAATCTCATGTAAACCGAAAGACTCATTTAAAATTACGTTGGATAAGGACTTGTCGATAAGTTCCATGATAATGTAGAAGTTTTTATCATGCTCGCCTGACCAGTACAACCTCGGAAAATGCTCTCGGCCGGAAACGTTAGTAAAAACTTTAGACTCGATTAAAAATAATGAACTGTAAGTCATTTCAATGAATTTTATTGCAACAGGATGACCGAGTTTTGTATCTTTTCCTTTGAAAACTGTTGCAAAACTACCTTTTCCTAGTTCTTCCTCTTGTTTAAACCTGTTGTTTATCATGATAATTTATTCCTGGAATTATAAAAGTCAAGGTTTAATTAAATTAAGTCTGACCAGCTGCAGAAAAATATGTTTCAAAATCGAATTCTGATGATGAATTTTCTTCAACTTCTTTCGTTTTTTCTTCAAAAATGAAGGATGAAGGCTGGACGTCTGGAGGTTTCTTTACGGTGGGTGCCGGAAAAATGCTGGGGCAGACTGTTGAAGTTACACCTGTGCTTGTCGCACCTTCATCGAACTTTTCTATCTTTCCGAACCCAGCAGATTTAATAGTCTGGGAGTCGGAAAAAGTGTCTCGTGATTTCAGGAGTTTTGATGGTCTTGGGGATATTGAGTCGTCAACAACACCGAGAGAAGACGAAAATTTCTCGTAGTTAGTGTTGTTGTATTCTTCTACTTTTTCTAGATCTTTCTTCGCCATTTGAAACCTGAAAAATAGTGATTCAGATTCAGAAGAACTGTATTGAATCCAATTTCTGGTTTCTTGGTAGTTGATTATTAGAAGAATTTCGCAGCCACTATCTGAAATTTCGACAGCTTTTTTTACGAGGGTTTGAATTTTGTTTCGGATTTTCCGCCTCGTTGCTTTTCTATCTGTCCTGCACTTTTCATTCATTTATAAATGTCGAACCAGGAAGAAACAGGGGTTCTAAAATACGGCGATATAATAAAGCTAAACTGCGATAACCAATACCTATTCGGCAAAGGTCTAACCCACTCAAGCCTAATCTGGCATCCAGACCCTTCACAGCAAGACCCTTCACAGCAAGACCAATACTTATCAGCCTTCCGAATTCTTCCAAAATCAATAAACCTGATCCAGACTCAGCTCTTAAATTCCGAAGCCTCCTCAAATCCCAAAGACTCAAACATCAACATCGAGTCTCTAAGACTAGAAATGATGAACAACATGCATCATTACTCCAAAGCAATCGGTTCATCAGTAACCGTAAGTTCGAATGTCGAACTTCAACACCTTGCAACGGGGAAATACCTCGGGGTCCAGTTGGAGAGTTCTTCAAGCTCTTCTAACGAACATTTAAAATTTAAACTTAAGGACAACCCGGATGACACTTGCCTTATTCGACTAGAGCCAGTTTTTAATTTTCAGAAAGAAAGGTCGAAATTGATGAATGGCGACAAGGTTTACTTCGAGATCTGGATTTCCAAATTGACTGCACCTATTTATTTCTTTAAGTATGAAGAAAAAACTTTTGCCAGCTTTGAAAATAAGTCGAAAGTAAAACTTGAACTTACTTGCTCTGATAGTGAAAATGAACAAAGTGGGATTTTTAGCTGGAATTATGTTTTTATTAAGGATAGTGAGAATAATATGAGTCTCACTGTGAGTGATGGAGATGATATTGTTTTTACTAATGACATCGAACTGCATAAGTGTCTTTGGAGAATTGAAAAAGACTCGCCTTGTGGAATCGTTCCGAAAGGGGTGTATAGAATCAGGCACATCACCAAAAAAATGTATCTGACCCTGGAGTTGAAGTCTATGAGAAACAGTTCTGTGTTTAGTAATCCTTCAATTAATCGAAAAGCTCAAAGTTTATTGAGTTTCACTCTGAGTGATCTTAATTTGGTATACTCAAACTGGATAATTGACCCTATCAATAAAACCGATTCCAAGTATATCAAATCGCAATACTGCACTATTCAAAATCAAATTGAAAAGAAATATCTCAGTATGCAGTATCTTCAAATGGAAAAATGTTATCCAATTCTTGAAAGCCAGAAAAATGATAATATTTATTTCCAGGTCTTCAAGTGCAATGAAGAGATCTCAACTGACGTGGCCTATGCAGACGAGATCATTTCAAGACTAGATAAACTTTACAAACCTCTTCAAAAAGAAATGTATAATCAAGACTCTTCTAAAGAAATTATCAGTATTCCTTTGAATAAATTCTTCTTTGTGAAAAAATTAGATGATTCATTTTTAAAGTCTCTAGAAAAATGCTTGAAAATCTTGGAAAATTTTATCCTTAATAAAAATTTCAACATTTCAAGTGAAAGTGACATGGTTGGAGAAATTTGCAAGTCTCGTCAAGACATTCTAAGAAAACAGCTGATTTTCGATAAACTATTCAACATCCTTGATGTCCACAATTCACCTGAAAACAAACAGTCAGTCAAACAGATCTTTTCTATTCTAGTCCTACTTTGTAAAGAAAACACAAAAAACAAGTCAGAAGTTCTAAACAAAAGTGAACTTTTCCAGAAATTCATCAAATGGGATCCAGAAATTTCAAGAAACTTGATCAGCATCATAGAAGACTTTCGTGAAGGCCATCATAAATTCTCATCTTCAATTCAGAAATTGATTAAAGAGCATATCGATTTAATTGAAGGTAATGAAAGTCTCTCATCTCAATTCAAGAGTTTGATTAAACATAAAGTCAACAAGATTGAAGAAGAGCAAAAATTAAAATATGTTGATTTTTTGCTGAAAGTTTCAGTTTGTGAAGGGCAGGGAATGTCTTCAAATCAAGACCTGATCATTAAAGACCTGCTGAATGATCCGAAATTTTTTAAGCTTCCAGAAAATAATGGTTTTAGTTTTTTATTGAGAATCGGTTCTGATCAGATCGAGGAGAAGATTGAAGATCTTTTTAAGAAAGATGATGAAAACTCTTATTCTTATGAAAAGTTAAAATTTATGAAGTTGATTGAGTTGCTTGTTAATTTGTGTGAAGGAAGGAATTATAACTGTATTAATATGGTTACTGCTTGGTTTCCACTTCCTGTATTGATAAATTATGTTAATGTGAAGCAGGGAGATGTTACAAATTTTGATGTTGATTTTAAACTTCAGGCTTCGTTTCTTTCTTTGGTCAGTAAAGCTTATGTTGATGTCGCACCGAGATTTATTAATGATATTCCTGATTATGTTGTTGATAAGAAGGAGAGGAATAGTATCAGGGAAGTATTTAATAATCAAGTTTTACCGGAAAATATTAATGAAAATGAACTCTCTCCTGGAAATTACCAGTTTGAAAATTCTCCTGTTAAACAGAATGAAACTGAAAAGATGATAATTGATTTGAAAAATTACTTGATTTCTCATTTTAGTAGACCTAATCATTCAGCTCAAATTTATCAGTTAGAACTGTTAAAATTAATAAACCTCATGAGCAGATTCAGAATGTTTAATCCCACCAGAAGCGATGACCAAGCACAGCTAATAAAACTTCTATTAAAGCTGATAAAAGGCGATTTTATCTTCCATATCAATTCAAAAAACTCCAACCCTGAAGTCTACTCCAAAGAAAAAAAAGTAGAAGCAAACTTCGAGTTTCTCAGAAAACAAAAAGCTAAAAAATCAACAGTTTTAAAATATTCAACAAAAATCTTTAACTATCTCAGCTCAACCCAGAAAAATGATTCAAATTCTTATGATTTAAACGAAGACTGCATCATCGAGATCCTTCAAGCAATTTCATTTTATCTAAACTGGCGTCAAGATGACATCTTAAAAAATCTCTTTGCAGAAAATATAGCTTTTCAAGATGTTTTTGCACTACTTGAAGCAATTCCTCAAGTTATTAAAAAAGAAGGCAGTATCTCGAATTATTCAATAGTCTCTACAAAATTCTTGGTAAAACTCTTGGATCTTTTCATCCAGACAAAAAGGTTTGAAGTCAAGTCACAGACTCTGAGCATTTTCATCAGGTCCTGTTATGTCCTACGCGAGACAATTTCCAATATCAATAAAATCGAGTACTTGAAAGATGTGATCGATATTGAAGTCCATAATTACTTGAAAAAAAAGAAAAGCTATTTCATTGAAATTGCTGAAAAGTCAGAAATTTGGGTACCCAACCCAAGCGATCCTCGATATGAAGAGTTTTTAGAAATTTTAAAGAATTTTTCGACTCTCTTAAACGTGAATTCAAGTTTGATAAAAGAAGCATCCTTTCCTGGAACTGAAGAGATTTCAAAGATTCGACAAAATATCTTCTTTAACCTGAAAATCCACGTAATCCTAATGAGATTCATTATAGATTGTGAATATTTAATCGAAAATGACGAAAAGATCAAAGAAATTTTAAGATTAGTTTACGAAATTCTCTCAAAAATCATAAAAGATCACAAACTTCATCAAGAATATTTCAAAAAACATCTAAAACTGTTTTTGAATTACCTGCAGCACGATTTAGGTCAAATCGAAACAGTTTGTGAAATTTACAAAAATAACTATGAACTTTGCACATCTGTAGATTATTCATTTATTCACTTATTTATTGACTGCATTTTCCGCCATGGACGGCAGGCCAGGTTTCTTCGTATATTTGAAGTGATTCAAATCGTTGATAAAGAGCCGATTCTTGATATTCAGTTGAAAGTCATGAACTGTCTGTTAGATCGGAACCATTATGAAACACTCTGTTACTGTGAAAATGTTAAAAATAATGTAGAAGTTGAATTTCGGTTTGAAGTTATCAACATGAATGACCAGCCTATCGCTTATCATGCACAGTTATTTAGAGTGATGAGCAAGTCGACTACTGGCATCATGGATGTTGAAATTAATGAGTCTAAATGTAAAAAAATCCTAAAACTCAAAACTTTATTTGAACTTTTAAAAAGGTCTGAAGAAGATAAAAAATTCACACCAATGCTTATTCCTTTACTTGAATTGTTTTATGAGGTTTATTTGGACTCTAAGCAAAGACTTGATAAAACTATTTATTATAATGAATTGACAGACCTGGTAAAACGAAATGGAAATAACATTTTTGATGTTTCCCCTGAAAGAATAAGTCTAATTGTAAAGATTTTAAAGAAATATTCTGAAATTTACTCTTTAGATCTTGATATTAAAGATGAACTCTCAATTATCTGTAGAGATTTCTTGAATCAGGTAATTAACAGACAAGGAAGAGATGAGAATTTTTTAGATGTTGAAATGGGTGAGAATTTGAATCAGTTGTCAAGAACTTTTAGCTTGAATTACAGTTATCATCTGGAGATGGAAGCCCAGAATAAACCTTTGTCATTCAAAAGTGATAATTTAGATGAACTTAAAGGTATGCTTAAAGGCAACAAAATTTTAAAAGAACGTAAAAAAAGTGAAAGATATAACATCGCGGATATCATTTTAAAGGCTAAAACAGAAGCTCAAGACCTCAAGTCAATCATAAGCGAGCTTCTCCAGATCATAAAGTACTACAAAACCCGAAAAATCTCTAAAAAAACTGTTCTTCTTAGTATCCTGATACTGAAGACACTTGTTATTCACGAGTCAAAAGACGAGTCAGAAGAAAATAAAAAAAATAAAGGAATTGAATGTATAAAGGAATTAGAAGGACTTAACGGTCTTAGCCTGATGCTCCAGATTCTAAGTGAACGAGACACAGAATCAATAATATTCCAAAAAATATTAGTCCTCCTGATAAAAATCCTAAAAAACGGAACAACTGAGACCCAAAACTTATTTTACAACTTTTTTATCAATAACCAAGAGTCAGAAGTCTTCTTCAAATCTCTTTCAAACATCCTACTGCGATTCAAGCCATCCTCAAAAGAAAAAAGCGAAAACTCCTTCAAACCCATTTGCCGAAGTTTAGAACTCTCAAAGCTTTTATGCGAAAATCACAACACCCAGCTTCAAAACTACCTTCGTGTTCAAGACAAGTCTTTAATCAGTTTCAATTTCATAAACTCAATTCTTATCCTGTTAGAAAACCTGATCAAATCGAAGGAAAAAACAACTTTCAAGGCAGCAGGTCTTTGTTTCGACACTTTAACCGAGATGTGTCAAGGGCCATGCAAAGAAAACCAAAGGGCAGTGATCGACTCGAACTTCGTGGAGATCACCAACGAGTTACTTGGAATAAATGAAAAAACAAATGATTTGCAGTCTTATAAATCATATCAAAGCTTGTTGGACTCAACTTGGACTCGAGGTGTTTTACTTGAGAAAGAAGAAATCACGACTCTTAAGCATAAAGCTTTGATGACCCTTCACAGTCTTATTGAAGGAAATGAGGACAAGTATATCTTGTCTCGGTTGCTTAGGACTATCAGCATAGAAACACTCAGGACTAACATGGTTGAGGGATTCAAGGCGATTTCAGATAAAGATTATAGAAAATCAGGAAGTTTCGTGAAAAATAAATCAAATGAACTGGGGGATTCAGGGAATAAAGAGAAAAAAAATGAAATTAATGTTTCTTTGCAAGTTGGTATCTTGATTTATCATCTTTTTAGAGTCTTTCAGGATAACCCTACAAGAGAAAATAAAAAAATGGTTAAAGCTTTACTACCTGAAGTTAAGTTTGATAAGGGAACTTTTAATTATTTGGATAGAGATATTTATATGACTGAGGAAAATGAAGAAAGTGAAAATAATCAATCAATTTTACCTATTCGAAAAAAAAATCAGGTAGTTCCTGAGGTTTATAGAGAAGGAAACTCTGAGAAAGAAAATAAAGAAGTTTATGAAAAAGCTATAAAGTTTTATGAGGAAAGTACTGGGAATATAGATGTTATGCTTCCTGGAGGTATTTTGTGTAAGATTTATTTTTGGCTTGATCAGGAATGCAAGAAATTAAGTGAAGAAATGAAGTATGACTTTCATTATCATGCGGATCGATCTTCCAATAAGAATAAGTTGGAGTACCTGCTAAGTCGGGTAGCTGACATTAAAGACCACATAGAGCACGAAGCCTTAGTATCTAAAATGATCTCAAGTTACCGAATAGTAAAAGTAATGTCCCAAATTATCTACTGGAAAATTCTAGCCTTTCTAAGCGCAATCGCTTTATTTTCCCTGACGCTCGAATATTACAGCTCAGAAGATTCATTAAACTTAACAGTGAGCATGTTGACAGCAAATGCCAATATCTTCCGAGTTTTCCACGCATTAGAAATAATCCATTTAATCAGCAGTATTTTGATCGTGATTTTTTATTACCTGAAAACAGTTCCAGTGATCTTCAAGAAATCAAAGCGATCAAAGTACTCACTGATTAAAAACCATCTTTTATTCAGAATACTTTACGTTTACATGAACCTTGAGACAATCTATTTGTCTTGTTATTTGGCTTTTTCAGTTCTAGGGTGTTTTTATCATGTTTTTTTCTTCGCTTTTCATCTTTTAGACTTTTTGTACCTGTTTCCGATCCTTCAAAGTGTGATCATTTCAGTGATTCAACCATGGAAATCGATAGTTCTTTTACTGGTTTTTATAGTGATTGTGATGTACATTTTTTCATTGTTTTCTTATATTTACTTCAGTTCTTACTTTATTGGTAACTGTGAAAGTCTCTTGATGTGCACTTTTTACTCGATTTTAGAAGGAATCAAGAATACAGGAGGGGTCGGGTATTATACTTTTTTGAATAACCCTTATTATGGACAACTCAGATTTTCAATGTTTTTGTATGACAACATCAATAATATCATCATTTTTATTATACTTTGGAGTATCTTGACAGGAGTCATCATTAATGCTTTCGCAATTATTAGAGGAGAAAAAGAATCTAATATTAAAGACCAGGCAAGTAAATGCTTTATCTGTGGGATTGATAAAGACCAAATCGAAGAAAAAACTAAAAAACCTTTCAAATTTCACCGAAAATACGAGCATAACGAGTGGTATTACGTATTTTTCATCATCTATGTCAGGAAAAAAAAGCCTCAAGACTACTCTGGAATTGAAAGCATTATCATTAAAGAAATCGATAAGTCTAGCATGAATTGGGTCCCTCAAGATGACGGGTTCAGTTTAAGAAATCCTGATTTCTGAATAACTTAAAATAATCCAATTGCCATTATTCTTTATCAATAACCTAAAATATTAATTGATTCTAATCCTATCAATTAAGCAAGCCACTATTTCAATAAACATCTAAAAAAAAATCTCCAAACCCTTTAAAACCTTTCAAATCCCAACCTTTTCTCAACCATTTTAATAATTTCAAACTAATTGAAATGGGCAGCAGGTGTTCATGTTTAAAGTCAGCCAACAACGAAGACCAACAAGTAATCACTGAAAAAGAAGAAGGCCGGTCAAAGTCCACAATCGAATACGACATCTCTTCTTACCAGCCTCAAAAAATCATTCAACTTCAAAGCTTGATGCGAGGATACCTCGACCGTTCAAGTCTCTCATCTTTAAGCCGTTCAACTCCAAGCACTTTCACTTTTCCTACATTTAAAAGTCGGAAAAACGACGAATATGCCACTTTTAATACAGACTTTTCAAACTCGCTTATTTTAGCAACTGAAAAAAAACTTGGGCCGTTTATTTACCCGCAACAAGAGGATGATCAAGTTCAAGTTACTCTGAAGCCCGCGACTAAGTTGGAAAATAACTCGATTTATATTGGGGAGTGGAATAATAACTGGGAAAGACATGGAAAAGGGATTTTGATTTGGCCGGATAGGTCGAAATATGAAGGGTTTTGGAAATTTGATAAGGCTCAAGGATTTGGAAGACTTATTCATGCGAATGGAGATGTTTATGAAGGTGAGTGGAATGATGATAATGCACATGGGCAAGGAACTTTCACTCACAACGACGGTTCTTACTATGAAGGCCAATGGAAGCACGACAAGCAGCACGGAAACGGTTTCGAAGTCTGGCCCGACGGTTCAAGCTACAAAGGAAGTTACTTAAATGGTGAGAAGTCAGGACACGGTGTATTCAGATGGCTCGACGGAAGCGTTTATCAAGGCGAGTTCCAAGGCAACAACATTCACGGGCTCGGAAAATACTCCTGGAGTGACGGAAGAGAATTTCACGGTTCTTGGGCCTTCAATAAAATGCACGGAAAAGGTACTTTTCAATGGCCTGACGGTAGAAAGTTCGAAGGCGAGTACGTGATGGATAAAAAAGAAGGCTTCGGGGTTTTTCATTGGCCTGACGGCAAAAGATATGAAGGGCTTTGGAAAGGGGGCAAACAGCATGGCCGAGGAAAAGTTGTATATGAAAATGGCTCTGTTCTTGAAGGCGAATGGGCTGATGGCAAAAGAGTGAAAAATTAGTGTGTTAATCGGTTAAAGTGTTTAATTCACTGTCTAGGTACAGGTCGAAAATGTTTATTTCTTCGTTTGGGCTTGGAGTGATCTCTTCTAGTCCGAAATCTTTGATGATTTGATCGAAGTAGTCGTTTATGTGATTGTTTAATATGATGGACTTGTCTAAACTGCCTTTTTGATCAGTTTTTACGTGTTTTTCTTTTAAGATCGACATTGAGGTGTTGAAAGAAGCTTTTCTTCTTGTTATGTTTTTTTTTATGTCTTTTTTTATGCTTGTATCATGTTTCAAGGTCTTCATGTTTTGCTTCGAAACTGATTTAAAAACTGTCCTCGTTCCATGAAAAACTGGAACTTTCGGGACTTCTTTTTTCATTAAAATCCGATCCTGAAAGTTAGAGTTGAAGTTATTTCTAGGAGCTTTCGGAAGGTTTTCACAGAGGTCCACATCGACTTCTTCATCTTTTTGAACAGTTTTTCCGAAGCTTTTATCAACGAAAAAGGATAATTTTCGGTTCAGTTCAATTTTTGACTCCTTGCGTCGAAGATTATGACTGGGTACAAAGTTGCTGATTTTCGGAAGGATGAACCTTTTTTTTTGTTTTGAGTCTTCTGCATTGTTGAAGTAACTTGTAAGATTTTTAAGACTAAAAGATTTGCTCTTCATTTTAGATATTAATCAAAGATATCATTAGAATTTTATCAACCTTCTAAACTCCTTCAACATAACCTCCCTCCAAGTCTTTCCTTTACCTCTTCACCAATTCTCTAAAAATGTTAAAATTTCCTAATCCCAATGAAACCTTTCACCTCTAACACCTTGAACATAAATTATTCTATCTACTCCGCAGAAGTCGCCAATTTCCTCAGTCGAGTCACGTTATGTCTGGCAGCAAGTGCAGCAGGGGTCGTCGGAGTCCAGGCGCCTCCAGCGATAGTCTTTTTACACTTCTTGCAATGCCAAATGCCGACAGAGGTCCTGCTCAGTGCTTTTTTTCCACAAAACATGCAGACATAGGTGTCGTGTTGTGAAATTTCGATTTTCTTGACCATTTTCCTTAGAGAGGCTCCATACCGAGTAGCGTATTTTCCAACGATTCCGACCTTCTTGGTACGTTTCCCCATCCAATAAATATGTCGGCTTTTTTCTTTACAAATAATGGCCTCGCTGCGGCTTTTTTATTACATTGAAAAAAACTGCGTCAAAGCTAAAGTCAACCCCATGTGGAAGGACTATATCAAGGAAAATCGACGAGTCATTGATGAAAACCCTCAAATGGTTAAAGATTTGATTTTGTTGTTTGAATCTACTGAACATTACAAAGTAAGACTTAAATAGAAACTGCTTGAAATTTATAATCTTGGAATTTATAGAGATTCTAAAAAACAGGTTGAAAATGTCGCTAAACAGGTAGGACTGAAAATAAGGGAGTAGATATAAATTAGGTGTTAAGAGGTTTTTAGTATAATAAATGGAAAGCGGCAAATTGCATCATGTTTTTCTTCAGGCTACTAGTGGAAACTCCGAGATTATGAATAGAGAAACTTGGAACTTTTTCACTTCTTTGCTTTTGAAATTTCAGCTTTTGTCTCCTGAGGAAAAAGATACTATTGATAAGTATAAACCTTCTTTTCCTGCTTCTTTTGAAAGTATCATTGCGACCATGGCTCAAATTGTTGATTCTAATCCTGAGATTCATGAGATTGTTGAACATTCTTTGAGACTTCATAGCAGACTTATACAGGGAAGGGATACTATTGAAATGTGGGATATTGACTCGTTGAGTCAAAATGAACTTTGTCTTCTTTCTTTGAGATTGTATGCTGATTTAGTCTCTGTGAAGAAAGTTCAGAGTATTTTAGAGCATTCTTTGGAAAAATTGAATAGTTATAGTGAAGATATACAACGGGTGGTATATGACAAGCTCTACGATAAATCCAAAACAGCTGAAACAGCTCACGTATACCAACAAGAAATCATCACAAAGCTCGAAAAAGAATGGCACAAAGAAAAAGTCCGAGCAGTTCAATACCGGAACCGTCCAATAAAGGTATACAAAGAGTACCCAAACGGGGTAGTAAAGCAACTCGGATTCTGCGCTCGTCGAGACACAGCAGTAGAAGTAGTAAAAGTCCCTCGAAACTTCTTAGACTACCAGTTCATGCAAGACTTCATAAACGAGTCAAACGCATTAAAACAATTATTCTTTTCTTCATACTTCCACAAGTTCCTCGGTTTCGACGACCTTTCAGACGAAAGCCACAATCTTTACTTTTTTGACATACTTCGAGGCCTAAGCTTCAAGAAAATCGCAAACAACGTAAAATTTAAATAGAAAACCATTATTTCCAGCAATGTTCTTATGAAATTCTGGTCAAAAGAACTGTTAAACGCTTTCACAGACCTTCTCCATCGATGTACTCATGGACTGAAAACATCTGCAGGTCTTCAGAACCTTTTCATTGAAGACTCAGGAATCAGGATTTACTTCAAAGGCCTTGTTTTTGATGAGATTCGTCCTGAGTACTCACATGATGAAACTGAAGCACTTTATTTAGTTAATTTCGCGAAGATGATGCTTGAAATGATTACAAATGACCCGAATTTCTTTGATTTTCCTAATCTTGCTATTGATCTTAACTTGAGATGCATTTTAGAAGAAAGTTCAAAAGCTTTTGATAGGTATCGGTTTAGGAGAGATGAGGAAAACCAGGCTGATGCTGCTGGGAAAATGGCAAAGGAAAAGAATTTGAATAGGAAATTGGAATTGGAAGATTCGAGAATTAGGGAATTAGGGAAAATGCCGGAGAAAAAAAACAGGTTGCCTATTAAGCAAATGGCGGAACCGGGGTATTTGAATGATCATCTCACTTTTATGAGACTTCAAGTTCATCCTTATTTTGCCAGCTCGGAACAAGACGCGGATCTGGCTATTGTTATGGAAGAGTATGAAAGGCTGTTTGGAGCTAATAAGTAAAGATTTAATTTGAAGTGGAAGATTAGATTTGGAGGTGGGTTTAAGTTGAGTTTGGAATTGGTTGGTGGTTTTAGGAGTTATTAATCAAGCAAATAATCCCTCCAACTACAAATATATTCTCTCTATTTATCTAAAATTTCATCAAATCTAAAAAAATTCTCCTAAAATCCAAAAAAATCTCTCCAAAAATCTCTAAACTAAAAATTTCCTCAACATATAAACCAAACATTCAACAACCTATCAAAAAACTTAATCTCAAAAACCTTCTTAACTACTTAGTTAATGAGAATTCCTTCGTACCTCTGGACAAACCATTGCATGGCTTCTTCCTTGGTGACTCGGTGTGACCTGCCGATGGTAGAAGTGGCGTGTCTCCTCTTAGAAATCCTATACCCTGCTCTCTTAAGCACCACATAAAAGTCCATTCCATAAATACCAGTGCCTGGGTCATACTTGATTCCTAAATCGATATGTTCCTGAATACCAAAGCCGAAATTTCCAGTATTACTGAAATTTTTCTTCTTCAGTTCAAATTCCTTCACTTTCAGTCCTCTTTCCAGGATGTCCTCCGCCTTTGACCCTCTCACAGTCGCGTGAACTGCGATCTTGTCGTTCCTTCGGATGCCGAATGACCTGATGGTGTAGGAAGCCTTTGAGAACACGGGTTTCTGCTCTGTGAGGTCAGCCAGGACTTTACTTGCTCTTGTCACTCTGTCACCTGCTTCACCTACACAGATGTTAAGAACAAGTTTGTCGATTTTGATATTCCTCATAGGGTTTTCCTGCCTCTCAGCTTTCACCATTGAAAATCTTTATTAAAGACTCTTTGGATTTTACTTGGTCTTCTTAGGATTTTTATCAAGGGTGAAGGGAAATCATTGAAGAGGTTTAGAAAAGTGATGAAATTTGATTGGAGCATTTGGAAGTTGTTTGATGAGGTGAAGGTTTAGAGATGGGTTACTTGAATAAAGGATGGAGTTAATCAAAGGATTAAACTAGAGATAAAATTTTTAGAGAATCTTTTAATTGTATTGGCCTTAAATACTGAAAAACTTCGACTTCTAATAAGAGAAAATTCTGAATGGAACATTTGAAAAAAACAAGCAGAGAGCAAAACAGATACGAATCTCCTGACCCAGGACATGAAATGATCGACGAGTCACTTGATAATCACTCAGAGAAGTGGCCTGATGAGAGCCTGATGATTCGAATGGACTCCCCTTCAGGACCATGCAACAATATCATCTCAGAGAAGCCTTCTCTAAGCCAATTCACTCACGACTACATCAAATCACTTCCAGAGTACATTGTAAAGAAAATAATTGAAACAAGATCAGAATGTTCAATAAACTGCTCAAGAGAAACAAAACTTTTATCGAAAAACAACTCGTATCGAGGAAAAATCAGAGAACTCGGGGAAGAAATAGGAAGATTGAACCTGGTCATTGAAGATCTCAGCTGTGAAACACAGAGAACTATCAAGAAACAAGTAAAAACCAAGAAAAACAACATGAAAGAACAACTCACTCAGAAAGAAAATGAACTGTAAAGACTAAAAAGGAATAAAAACATCAGCAAAATTAAAAATATTCAAGAAATTCTGCAAGAAACTCAGAAAAAACTTGAAATTTCTACTCAAAATGAAGAAAAACAAGAAAAAGAACTAAAAAAGCTGAAAGAAATAGTTAAAGCTTATGAAGACATCCGTGAGTTCAGTCAAATCCAATTTATTAAAGCAAAACTAGAAGAACTGAGCAAGCTTCAGTTAAGGATTCAAGAAGTTTCCACGAATTGCATGGCATATAAAGACAAAAACTCGAAACTTGAAAATGAAGTAGACATGCTGAAATTAGAAGACAAAAACAAAGAAAAACAATTTGAACTTCTAAACCTTCAAATCAAAACTTTAGAAGAAAATAATATTTTACTTGAACTCAGAGTCCAAAGCCTAGAACATGTTTTAAAGGACAAAAACAGGACACATCAGGACCTTCTCGGAAATTTCAAGCTACTTCAAGATGAATTAATAAGAGTAACAAGGCCAGCAAAGAAAGAAAACCCAAACTCATCTGAAATCGAAAGACTAAAAACCGCTTTAGCTTTAAAATTATCAGAAAAATCTAAAAAGTCCTAAATATAAAATAATCATTTCACCTAAAATAACACAGAACTTTTTCAACAACAATCTCATTCATTTAATCCTTTCAACCAACTTCTAATAACGTAAAATGTACTCCATGTCCAACACCCAGCACGACCGGGTCTATCAAATCTCAGGAAAACTCTCATCAATTCTAAACAACCTCGAAAGTGACAAAGGACAATACCTGGAGACCATCGAAAAGCGGATCCTTTCGCTTGAAACAAATATTTCTGAGTCACTTGAACAAGAAAACAAAAAATTCCAGATACTTTCTGAAAGAGTCGAAAATTTACAAGGAAAAGTCGAAGACTTAAAAGCTTCTCGAGAAGAGTTTTTCAAAGTTAAAGCAGACGAAATGATTGACTTTGAATACGCTTTGAATGAAGAACTTGGAACTCCAGACGTTAAGAAGAAAGAAGTCGAGGGAAGGTACTTGAAAACTCTTGAAGAAAGAGGAAACTCGATTAATTCTGACTTGCTTAGAGAGTCAAGGGCTAGAAAAGAAGCCTTTCAAGGAATTAATGAGTATTGTGAAGGAAATCTTGTCAAAATAAAGGACTTGCTGAAAAAGGAACTCGCGGATCGTGATGAATTTTCTGAAAAATTTGGAAATAACTTGAATGCTAGAATTCAGGGGACCAGGAGTTTAATTGCTGCTGAAAAACAGAGTAGAGAACTTTCAGAAGAATCTTTGCTTAAAATGCTCCAGGAACTTGTGGCTAGGATCAAGCAGGAAATTGATGAGGAAAAGAGGGAAAGACAGGAAAGTGAAGAAACGTTGCTTGGATTGTTGGAAGAGACTTGCAGTAAACTTAATAACCTTACTAAGTTTTAGGTCTAGTAGTTGTAATTCAATGAAAAAAATTAACCCCTAAAACAACACCCTAATAAAACCTTCCTTAAAACCTTTCTTTAACACCCGACGTTAACACCCTAAATTAACACCCTACATAAACACTACTTAAATAACTATTTTAACACCTTACTCAACACCCTACCTAACACCCTCCTTAACACCCTAAATAGCCCTAACTTAATACCACAACCCAAGAAATCAAATAATATTCATAATTCAAATGCTTCCAAAAGTCGCTTTTCTACTACTCAGGCACCTCCTAACCAAAGTCCTTCTGAAAAAATTCACTATCTGGAAGTTCTTATCACCTAAAAAACCTTCTCGTCAAGTTTCAAAAATTCCAGTCCCCAAATCAGTGAAAGAAGCCCAGCCTCGAGAAAGAAGCAGACCAGACAGTCCAAGTTTCCGAGTCCCTAAAAGCGAAACTCGAGCAAATTCCAGTCGACCGACTTCAGCTCCTCCAAAACGAGGAAAAGTTAATGAAGATGTTGGAGCTCGACTTCATAACAAGGCTCAAGAAATTGAGGAAAAGAAAGAAAAGATTAGAAAAAAACTTAAAGTTGATTACTCGTTCAAGCCTACTTTAGCTGAAAATACTAACAAATGGCTGAATAAAAGTACCCGGGAATCTCATAAAAATTCTCATGAAGAAATCGCTGTTGTTTCTAGTGCTGCTGTTTTGAACTTGCCTAGGAATGGTGCAACGGAAACTAAGGTCAAACCTTTTATTATGAGTCGCGCTGACTTCAAGTATGTGAATGTTGAGGTTAAAGAAAATTATTTTAAATAATGTGCATTTTGAGAAGTTTATGGGTTTTAAGTGGATTTTTTTAGGTTTTTAGTGTTATGGTTATAGTTTAGGATTGAAGGATTTTTTGGTGATTTTCGGGTGTTATTTTTTAGGTATAAGAGATTACGGTTAAAACTTAATGGTCGAGGATTATCGTTAATTTTTAGATATTACATAAAATTTATCTTAATTTTATGGTTAAGTGTAAATCGATTGTGATAAATAACTAGAAAAAGTATTATTTCGATAATACACTCTTATCCACCCATAAAAAACGAATTAATTCTAATATTCAAAACTCGACAGGTTCAGGAGTAGAGTTCAACGAACTGACTTTGCTATACTTGGTCAAAGTATTTCTAGTAATCTTAAAATCCTTGGACAACAACTTGACTCTATTATTCCTTGCAGCAGAAGCACTGTAAGTAGATCCCTGCGAAATATTGACTGGAGTTTCATAGCTATTATTGACACTTATTTCAATTCTCGAGACTTTCGGAGTTTCCCTCCTCTTCCTAGTATCAATCATTTTAGGCGGTAATTTAGAGTACTTCCGAGCAGGTTCCTTCTTAACCGGTGAAGATTCACTAGCCTCAGTTCCTTTAATAGAAATTTCAGAGTTCCTCTGAGAAAACTCAAGACTTTCCTCATTTCCACAACTTTTCTCAAAGTTTACCTGAACTTCTTCATCAAAAAAAGGGACATTGTTTATTTTGCAGTTATTTTCAAGAGGAGGTCTGGGCAAAGCCATTGTTTTCTTCACAAAACTGACAGCTTTTGAAGTATTTTGAACTGAAAAATGAGCTGAACTGTTAAGAGTGCCTAAGCTTTGCCGTCTTTCAACAACTGTTTCTACTCGTTTTACTTTTGGATTCTGCCCCAGTTCATAAGGAAGACAAATGTGAATATCACCGACAGGTGACTGACTGTACAAAGACTTCAAAGTTTCACTTGGCTTGATAAGCAAAGAGTCTTCAGGAAGCATCATGTCAAGTGGAAGGTTTTCTTTGTTTGAATCTGTTGAAATCACTTGTACAGCTCGAGGCTTCTTTTGAATAAGTTTCGGAAATGGAGGCTTTTGACAGATGATCCTCTTTGGAGTCATTGAACGCGTCGTGGACTTGGAACGTGCCTGGATTTTCATCATTTAAATTATTTGAATTAATCGATTTATGGACAGTCTTAAACCGCATCTGGAAAATCGAGGAAGGTTTAAAGAAAAAAAAGTGGTTTTCAAGAGAAAAGGATTTTTTTAAAGAAATTTCGAGGTTTTTTATAGCTAAAATGGTTAACTTCAAGTCACTGGCTCAGAAATTTCTGAAACTTTTCTTGTTAAAACTTCTTTTATCCCTAGTCTTCCTGGTGTTTTACTCTCTGTCCCATATCCTGACATCTATTGGGTCATTTCTGCTGTTTCTTGCATTATTTTTCATATCTCTGCGACTGTCGTTGCAGTTGTTGTTATTTCCAGGATCTTTCACCTGCTGGACAAAGTCACATATTCAGAGCTATTCAAAAATTTCAGTATTTACCCTGCGTCATCAAGCGAATGAGTTCTGTTCAATAATCGAGAACATGAAAACGAATGTGAAGTCTCATCTCTGTTTCAACTTATTAACATCACTTGACACTCTTATCTCTACTTTCAAAACCCTTCAAAGACTAGACTTTCGTTCATCAAGTCAAACCAAACTTCAAACAATTCTCGAGTCTCTAATAAAAGACCTCGAAAAAATCACTTTAATCTACTCAAACAAAACCTTCAATTTAATCGAGTGGTATGAAAAAATGCCTTGTTCAATAGAAAAGTGCAAATTCAACAAAGAAACCTTATCAATCAGTGAAAATTTTTTACTTTTAGACAAACTTTTAAAAGAAAATTCTGAAATTTTTGCAAGTCTTGACTATATGCGAGCTGATTTGATGACGAATTTTAATGCTTCTTCATTTCAAGTAGAAACTTCTGATAAAGTTTCAATTGACTGGTATTTTTCATATAGTCTCTTTATTCCCAACGGGGATTCAGACCTGGCAGTGATTTTGTGTAATCCAAATGCGGGTCTCTATGAATTTGCAAGTTTTCAATCAGACTGGATCCGTCTTTACCTGGAGCTCGGGGCGAGTCTTATCCTTTGGAACTACCGCGGCTACGGCAGGAGCAAAGGAAAAGTTTCACTTGAAAAGATGAAAAAAGACGGTGAAAACCTAGTCAATTATATCAGGACCTCAAAACTTCACATTAAAGTCCTTGGTATTCATGGAGAAAGTATCGGCGGTTGCATTGCAATTCACTTAGCAAAAGAATGTCTTCTCGATTTCTTAATCGCTGATCGAACCTTCGCCTCTCTCAGGTCCGTTGCTTTATTTCGATACGGAAAACTCGGTTACTGGTTGTCATGTTTGGCACGATTAGAGGACTTTGAATACATCGGCGAGTACCTGTCTTCCAACTGTCCAAAAGTAATCATTTGTGACCCTCATGATTCAGTCATTCACGATTTTGCCTCTTTAAAAGCTGGAGTCGCTTTGCGACTCCTAAGTCATGATGCAGTTTCAATGACTGAACTGAATTACCTCAACCCTTCCCTGCAACTCGGCTTTAACCACATGATAAGTTACGCAGCTGCCAGCAGCTGCGTCGAAGCACTGAACAACTTACAAGATTATTTAGAATTCCTCAAGTGTGGCAGTGATGAAGTCAATCAAAGACATCGGTACTCACCTGTCAGCATCGATACTGAAGAGGTTTCTAATGAGCACCTTGCAGGAGTTATTGATAAAATGTTAACGACTCTTGTCCAGTTTGAAGCGGGTGGAACGAATTTGTTGGAAGTCGTGAAAAGTACTGAACCGAACCTGGCTCTTATTATTTGGCTGATGGTTCTTGATATCTGGGGAAGTCAGAGTGGAGATGAACAACTTTCAAGTCATATGAAAAGTGTGAATTCTGTTAGGACTTGTCTTCAGGATATTCAGGTTGTTCATGATGAGTATGAAAAAAGTAAAAATCATGTCGTTCAGCAGGTGTTAAAAGATGTAAATACTGTTTTTAATGTACTTATTGAAGTACTTGCATATATGGAAGAACGATGTGGACTTAGCAGTAATTTGGAGATATCGATTGATAGAATGATTACGGAGTTTCAAGGAGCTGGAATGTTGCTACCTGTTAGTTGTGGACATAATGGAAGTCTTAGTCAGGTTGAAAGGTATCAGCTTTTGAAGTTTTTAAGGGGAAATTTAAGGAAAGATGAAAAACATTTGACTTGATTTTTTTAATTATTTGCAAGTAGTTTGGATTTTAGGATTTTTTGAGGTGATCTGGGTATTCTTGAAGCATGAATTTTTTCATAAAGGAAAAAATTCTTCTCTTAAAAAAATTCTAAATATTTCCTAATTCTTGAAAAAAGCCATTTCTAGAAAATCCCTAAACTTATTACTACTCAAATAACCTAAAGATTTATAAATTTTCAAAATTTCTAATCACTTCTAAAACAATCATTAATTTTCTCAACCTCTTAAATTCCATAATCAACTAAACCAAATCAAACAAAAAAAAACCAATTAATATCTCAACCTCATCTTCCAAAATCCTGATAATCAAAATTCCAAAAATGCCGAAACCATCTGACTGACAACTCTTCACCTGCTCCATCCATTCCCCAACCATTCCACTTCAAATCAAATCACATCATCTAAATTTTTTTTTCAAGACAATCACGAAGCCAATATAAAATTTAAAAAATGATTGATTAAAAATGGATAAAACCCATTACAAGTCATGGGCCGATTTCTCTGAAGACGAGTCTTCAGACACCGAAGAAGCTCTTCCGCCATTAGACCCTAACCAGAAGCAAATAATCGATTCAATAAATAACTCGAAAGACCCATCATTCCAGTTCAAAATCGAGAACTTGCCTTATCGTTTGTCAGGCCCTGAAGAGGTTCATTTATTTCTGCAACTTTCTGAATCAGAAGTTTCAATTCGTCTTCAGTACAAAGGAAAGAAATTTACAGGTTTCGCCCTGGTTTCGACTGATAAAAAAGAAGTCGCTATTAAAGTCGCTTTTAAATACGGACATTGTTTCGAAGCGCGACCAGTGTTAATTTTTTATAAGTCAAGTGAAAGTGCTGTGTGGATTCCTCAGAAAAGTCAGATCCCGAATAATAATTTGAGTCAAACTGTTGACAGGGGCTTTGAAGAGGTCAAGTTGGAGAAGGAGAAGAAGAGGACTGATGGAAGAGGGAAAGGAAAAGGCTGTATTAAACAGGACCCTGCTATTTTAACAGCTGTTCCTGTAAGAGTTAGAAGAAGGAATTATTAAGTGTAATTTAAGTGTAATGGTCAGTGAATTGAAGGGAATGATGTTTGGGAGATTGAGTATTTGTAGTGAGTTGCTGTGATCTCGTTTTTTGAATGGGTTAGAAAGAGGTTGTTGGAAATCACGTCGGTCCATAAGTAGTTACTGATCACGGTGCCTTCGGAATTCACGTTGCAGGTCACGACTACTGTGCTGGTCATGCTAAGTCGCTTTAAAACTGACTCAAACTCTTTAACCAGCTCTAAATCATCCTCAATGAATAAAAATACTGAAACCCCTTCAATTAAAATCAAGGGAAACTCATTAGTTTTCACTAGTCTAAACAAAGTTAACAGTAAACTCTTCAAATTAAAATGAATCTCAACTGAAATCCGAGAAGGGTCCTAGTTTTTTATTACAATTTCTAAGATTTCATTACAAGAAATAGAAGAACAGGCCAAGTACAAGACTTTTAAACTTGTTTCTCTTGCTAAACATTTACAAAGTCCTGTTTTTCCCGAGCTTTTTTTTCCATGAATTTCCCAAAGTCCCTTAATTCCTCCTAAAAGACAATCAAGTTCATGAATCCCAAAGAAAAACTTTTCATTATTTTTTTCTATCTGAGGTCTCGGCAGAAGGTTAAAAACTGCCCAAGCTTCAAGGTCATGATCCGAATTTCCTAAAAAGTAATCAACAGGTCCATTCGCGATGATTTTTTGAAGAGAGTCCATTTATGATTTCAGTTGGATTATTCTATTATATTTCGAAAGTGAGCCACTTTTGATAGGTGCACTCATTTGAAGAAATTCACATTTTAAACCCACTGCAAGGTCGACAAGGCTCTGATCAAGACTTTCAAAAGGATTTTCAGTCAAGATAAGACTCACATTTCGCTTTGAAGCCGCCTTTGCCAGATCAATAAGATTAGTGAGTTGATATGAATAATGAGTTGAAATCACTGAAGGCAGCCAAAGGTCTTGAGTCTCTTCACTTTCCGCGAGAGTCCTGAACCTTTCATGGTCCTTCGCAAGTTTAATACTTCCAAGTCTTTTACTTGGAAGTCGATTTGCAAGAGTTTTCCAGCTGTTCACGTCTTCCAAGACGAAAGGGTCGAAAATCATGCCGATGTAAGCCTTGTCGTTTAAGAGTTTCGCGTAAAATTCTGTGATTTGGGCAACGTCAGGAGGGTTTTTAAATCCTTCCATTTCGTATTTTTGCATGTCTTTCAAGTAGTACTCTTCAGATGCGCAGTCTATTGCAAGTAAAAAGTCTTCACCAAGACTGAACCCGCTTTGGTTCACGGTGTCTTCGATTAGTTTGAAGCATTCTGCAATGTTTTCGCTTGGAGGGATGAAGCCGCTTGAGAAAATACGAAGACCGGCTTCTCCACCTTTGCCGGATGCGAGGATTTTTCGTAAGGTCTCGTAAAGTTTACGCGAAGCGTCCATCATTAATTGACCGTCGTGCTTTTCACTGTTGGTTTCGTATAATATCCATCTAGCGAACTTCACTTTTGAACCGTTTGATTTGCCGGTGAAGAGAAGGGGAAGCATTAGTTTGGGAAAAGCTGCACCGTCCCACTCTCGACGGGTTAACTTTTCGAAGATGTGCTTGAAAAGAGGAGTTCGTTTGAAGAAAGAGGCAGCAATAGCACAAGCAAAAGAAACAGAAACAACAACATTCGACCCCAACCCCTCCTCCTTGACCAAAAGACTATCAATTTTCCTCTGATTAGCCACATCCTGTTCAAAAAGTAAATTCTTCAAAGCCTCAACAGTTCTAGCAGCAGTTCTCATTCCTTTTCCATCAAGTCTATCAGTATCGACCGTATAATTCTGCTCATCAAATCCAGGAGAAAATACAAAACTCGGAGCTGTAAAAGTCTGTCCTTTGCTTTGACAAGAAATCGAAACTTCCAGACTAGCTCTTGAGTCCAAAAAGATTTCCCGTGAATGAAGTTCAAAGATACTTGGAGGTTCATCACTCAGCTCTGAATAATACCCTGCTAAAAACGTGAAAGGGTCTGAAGGCAACTTGTGGGCTAAAGAGTTGATGGCTTTTGATACAATTTCTTCGATTTTAAACCTTTGAAAATACTCTCGAAGCTCAGCGGTTATCAGGGGAGAGTCTGACATTTTTAGTTTGATTTATGGAAAGGACTAAAGAATTAATCGATTTTAAGAGATTTTATGTTTTTGGATTATTTGCAATGAAAAAGTGGATTTTTAGTTATTCTGTTAGATTTTATTGAAATAGTTTAAAGTTAATGGACAATGATAGCTTGTCGTATGTGAAATCTTCAAAATTCGAAACTAATGAAGGATCTTATTTCAACCTTCCAACTCTTCCGAACGACTCAGAAAAGGTAGAATTTTACAAAAAAAAACTAGAAGATTACCTGATCGATGAAGAAGAAGATCTAATCGGCGACATGTCACAAATAGTTCCTGATTCTCGACCATATGACAAGAACTCATATAAAAGTATTCTTCTAAATGCAAGGTCATCAAGAGCCATTTGCCAGAAATTCGAATCTGAACCTTCAGGCCTAATCCAAAGCGACGCATCAGAAAGTGACTTTTCACTATCAAAGATCTTAGAAAGAATGAACACAGGCCACAAGGTTTACAAGTACTCTTACAACACAGCTTCCAGGAAAATCGTGACTGTTCGTATCAGGAATCATATTTTTGAAATTTTTACTTCAGTAACACGGAAAAGTCGAATAAGCTTTCAAGGCATTTACGGTGTTACTCTTGGTGCGTGTTCTTCAACTTTTAGGATGTTAAAGCCTGAAGTTGACTATAAAATCGGTTGTCTTCATTCATTTGAAGACTGTTTTTCAATAATCAACGAGTTCAGGTCATATGATTTGGCCTCGACAAGTGCTGAGGCAAGATACGACATTTGTTTATCAGTGAGTTGGCTTTGTTCATTGAATAACTCACTGCAAAGTAATGTGCCTTTCACGAAATGTAAAAAAAAATTAGATTTTCTTGCTTTTAAGAATATTAAAGAAAAGCTTAAACGAGAAGCTGCTATTAGGTGCTTGTCTGTTCATGAAATTTTTATTGTAAAATGTATGAAGCTTGCTATTTACAAGACTATGAAACAACTGGACGATAATCATGGTATGAATAAAATTCTTGTTTTGTTAGGGAAAAGATTTACTTTTACTGGAAAACTTTATAGGTTTATTAGGTTTATTGTTATGCCTCTTATTTTAAGTGAAAGTTATCAAAGAAGTGAAAATAAGGATAGAGTTAGGATCAGTTTGTTGTCTAGTAATAAGAATAAACTACTTGGACAAATTTTGAATATGGAGGATAAGGAAGTGGATAAACTTGAAGCGAAAACTAAGAGAACTGTTCTGGAATCTATGATTGCACCTAGTTGTAAATCTATTTTTAAAGAACCTGAACAGAATGACCCGTTTTTGGCTGTGTTAAGACAAAGAGCTGCGAAATAAGAGTGAAGTAATATAAATATTTCTCTTAAGATATTCAATCACTATCGAATTAAGATTAATTAATTATTCAGAAGATTCTGATAATTATTAAAGATATTTAAACAGTTGTGATAAAAATGCTTTAATCATATCTTTTAGAATTCTGTTAATATTAACTATCTCTCAATTTCCCTTCCAACATGAAAACATTAAAATTTACCTATACAACAGACCCCATTCATTATTCCTATAAAACCTCACGAGTACTTCACAGCAATAATCGGCATAGCAATAACCGTAGCAATAATCAACAAAATAACTAAAACACAGCATCTTTTCGATCTTGCCGCTTTTAACTGAATTTCCGCCTGTTGTATCTGTTCAGTTCCAGTTTTCACATAATCAAGTGCAGTATCTACATGTTTTTCAATACTATTTAAAATATCTCCTTGTCCATGAACAATAGCAGCTAAATCAAGGAACATTTTATGCATAGCGACAATATTTTCCTCAAGCATCTTAATATCCTGAAGTCTATCCTCAATAGAATTAACCATTTTCAGCACATCTGAATGAACACCAATCAATTCTCTATCAAAAAAACCTTGAGCGAGTTTCGGGTCATCTAAGCACAGTTCAATAGTCTCATCGTCGATGTTTTCATCAACCATTCTCAGTTGTCCTGCGATTTTCATTCTGGAATATTCAGAAAATTCGTTTTGAGCGTTTTCAGAGGCGGCTACCGCCTCTGAGAAGTTTTTTAATAGAGTCGCGTGGCCAGTTCTTAACATTCTTTCTGTTGTTGAGTCGAGTTTGCCCTCTTCCAGGATTTTTGAAAGGTTTTCGCTGATTTCACGGATTTTGTTCAGGTTCATGTTGTTTTGATTGACGAGATTTCTTACTTTTTGCTTTAATGAACCTTCTTCTTCTAAGGATGCGGTTTTTGAGTAGATTTTTTTCAGAGATTTTAACTTTTCTGTTGATTTTGAAACTTTTTCTAGCAGAGAACTGCTTTTTATTATTTGGGTGAAATGTGGAGGAAGACTTGGGGATTTCATTAAGGGAGGGTTGTAGCTGTCGGGGATTTCTTGAAGTGAACGAAGGTCTGAGAGACGATCAATCATTTGAAGTTTTTGGGTTTATTATTAAGATTAGTAGAATTAGTCTATATTTATTTTTATAGGTTTGAGTAGGAGGAGGATTTAATGATTTTTTTCAGTTTCGGTGAGGAATGATTTAAGAGTTTTGCCACTTTTATAGTTTTTTATTTAAAAAAAATTGATAATATAGAGAAAGTTGTTCTCAAATAAATTTTAATAATATCCAGCTCTAAAAAGTAAATTAAATAATCTTGAATAAATCAAAAAGGGTTACTGAAATGATACCTTTTACGTATCTCATCCTGTCTCTTCAAATCCTTCAATTCTTCATCCCTAATCTCTTTTTTCCTTTTTTCCATTTCCTTCCTTTTCTCAAACCCAGCCTTCCAATTAAACTCACAAGTTGACTGACTCATAATTTTCCTCTTCATTTCCAATTCATCTAAAGCAATTCCCCGAATCCTAAATAATTCTTTTTCCTGCATCTCATAAATCATTTTTTCCTCTTGACTTCTTTTTTTCCTCAATTCTTTTTCCTTAATCTGATTATCAAGCCACTGTTTCTGAATGATCATCATCGACTTTTTTCTCTCATAAAACTGAAGATCCTCTCCATGAAAAGCTCTAAGTCCAGAGAGGTTATTTTGATGAAAACATTGATTCGAGATCCAATTTTCCTTCGTTCTTTTCATTTTTTTTATTATTATTTTTGTCTTATAAAATTCCTGTCACTGAAAAAGTTCCTCTCACTTGAAGAGACTCCTTCAGTCGTGACGATGACCACAGGGGGTTCAGGTTGAGTTGAAACGATTTTGAAGAGTCTCCAGATCCAAGAGCAAGAAAAGACGAGAAAGAAAACCGCGATGAAGGAGATAAGGATGAAGATGATGATATCTGAGAAGCTGTATTGAACGCTTAGAGTGAATGATTCAGTCAGATTTGAAGAGAAAGAAGTTACTTTGAACTCTACTTGATAGTCACTTACTGTGCTTGGAGCTCGGCCTTCTATGAACAAGGGACTTAACTGCACTTGACACACGGAGATACTTTTAGAATATGCTAAAAAGACCTGGCTTTGAAAGACTTTAAAGTTTAGCAGGTAGTCATTCTCCCTGGAAGTGATAATTGGAAGAAATCGTGACTGGACCAGGAAAAAAGAGTCACTGTAACAGTAGATAAAGTTTGAATCCACTGCCAAGGCAAGACATGTCGAGTTTAATTGATGGGGAAAGACATGCAAAGTCATTAAGTCAAGTTCTTTCGTCCCGTCAATAAAAATTGAATTGCCATCTCCTGAGACTGACTCACCTTTGACCTTGAGAATTGACTTGAAACGCACAGGAAAGAAAGAAAATTGCATCAATCCTCGAGATTCTTCAAGAATAAATAAAAACTGGTCATTTGCGTATAAATCCAGGATGTTTAAATAAGTTGAAAATTCTTTAAAAAAATCGAAGTGCTGTTCATGCTTCATGAAACCTAAGTCAACGTCGACTAGTGAATAAACATGGATGCTGGTGAATAAAACTATGATTAACTTGTTTTGCTTTATCTTCACGTAAAGGATTTCTTCGTTTGTCTTGATTTTAGAGACTTTTATTGGAAAATAATCATCTTGGATTGTGTACACCCAAATTAAAAATGACTGGTAAATCACTATCAAACCCTCTACTTCGATTTTCATGAAAAAACTCAGGTCTTCTCCGATCATTTTCTGTAGAAATTGTGGTTCCCATGATTCTAAGTCGAAAATAGAGATGCCGAATTTTTCTAATATGAATAGTTTGTTGTCAAATATCGCAAGATCGATTATTTCCATGTCGAAGTTTTTTCCTATTATAAAGTCTGTGGTTAAATCTATGGTTCTTTTAGAAGAATCTAAAAATTTCGGCTCTAAGAGCTCTAAAGAAAGTATTAAATCGTCGAATATGTCATCGATTCGCATTGAAAAAAAATTATTTTTTGCAACTGTTTGTTTTTCAATGTCCTGGATTTTTTCAAAGGCGATTCCTGAGAAAGTGAGTAAAAAAACTAAGAATTTTTTCATATATTTATAACTTCTCATAAGATTCAAAAGGTAAATATGTTCTCTCCAATCGAAATCATCGAAAATCGTCTATACTGGCTAAGTGACAAAAGCCCTCCTCGAAGCCGTCCAAACTCATTTTTCATCTGCATCGACAAAGTAAATAACATCTAGGACCTGATCTACGAGCCATTCTGCAACGATTTCGGTCCCTTGAACCTAGCAATGACATATCGTTTCTGCTACCAACTCTCCCAACTCTTATCAGACCCTCGTTTCTTATCAGACAAGTTATACCACTACACGTCTTCCGACCCCTTCAAAAGAGCCAACGCAGCATATCTAATCTGCGCATTCCAAGTCCTAGTCTTAAAAATCTCCGCCGTAAAAGCCTTTGAAAAATTCCAAGTCCTTCCACCATTCACTCCATTCCGCGATGCAAGTGAAGGTGCAAGTTACCACGACTGTACAATTCTAAACTGTTTAAAAGGTTTAGAAAAAAGTGTTAAATTGAACTGGTTTCAATTCGATTCTTTCGATTTGGACTTCTACGAAGCCCATGATAAAGTCGAAACAGGCGACATGACCTGGATCGTGCCAGGAAAGCTTCTTGCTTTTTCTTGTCCTTCGATAAAAGAAGAAGACGGCTGGGGCAACTACACGCCTGAGACTTACGCCGAGGTTTTCAAGGAAATTGGGGTAACTGCCGTGATTCGCCTGAACCACCCGACGTATGAAAGCTCGAGGTTTACGAAGAAGGGCATCCGTCATTACGAGCTTTACTTCGCTGACGGGTCTTGTCCAAGTGGAGATATCGTTGAAAGGTTCAATAAAATCGTTGATATGGAATATGGAGCTGTCGCCGTTCATTGCAAGGCAGGACTTGGAAGGACTGGAACTCTTATTGGAACTTATGCGATCAGGAAATTCAATTTTCCTGCTGCTGATTTTATTGCTTGGTGCAGAATTTGTAGACCTGGGTCTATTGTTGGACCTCAACAACAGTTTTTAATTGATTATGAAAGGGAAAAGGATGGAGTCAGGCTTAGTCGAACTGGGTTTAATAGCTTTAACTCGGAAGTCACTGAGGAAAGGCTTAGGGCTATGTATGGGGAAAATGGACAGGCTAGTCGATTGGTTTCGGCTAAGAAGAACTTTGAAACACCACCTAATAAGAAAAAAGCGGCGGAATTTGAGAGGAATTCGAGTCCTGTTGCTTTAGGAAAATCTAAATTTTATAATTATAATCCTTATGGGTAGGGATTGAGAAGATTTTTTTTCAGGGATTTGAATTTTGGGGTGTTAGAGGTTTTGAATGAGGAAAAATTGATTTGGAAGGAATTTGATTGAAGTTTTAGAGAAGTAGAGCAAGGGTATTTGAGAAAATAGGTTAGGATTGATTATTGATGGATGAAGGTGAAGGATTCATTAGAAAATAGAGGAAGATAAATAGCTTTTGGTTGATAAAATCATTTTTAGGGTGATATTATTAGTTTTGGTATTATTATATTTTTATTAATAGAATTGATGTTATTAGGTGTTAATCATTACTTAAATAATTATTCAGTCATCACAATAAGTTTAAAACCTATAAAATCCTCACAACCTTGAAAAAATAAACAATTTACCTGTAAATCACCCAAAACCATAATCATCTCAAATCACAATCTAAAAATATCCTTAAACCTTTCCCAACATTAAACGTATACCTTAATCTAATTAAAAGTCTGGATCCAAATTGAAAAAGTAATACTTGACCTTACACCAGAGCCCAAATTTCCTCCTAACCTTTTTCTTAATCGGTACACAAAACGAGTCGTCTTCATTCAAATACTTAGAACTGCTTTTATTAGATTTTGCTTGAGTTTCACTCGGTTTGACTCCAATCATAGTGTTTTCAAGAATAACCTGCCCATTCAAACAACAAGCTTGAGCGGCAGCCCTTGGGTCTCGAAACCTGACTCCTAAAATATGAGGTCCAATGTCAGCAGCGACATCAATAATCCCGAATTTCTGCAGTTTTTGAATCACTTTGTCTTTGTCCTGCTCTTTAAAGCCGAATACAATGATTTGGTAGCCACTCACAGGCTCATTCAAATCAAATAAACTTCCTTTAACTAAAGATGAACTCCCTGGAGGAAGATGCTGCTTTGAACGTGAATTTGAAACTGGACGACTGAAAGATTTTAGGACTTCTGGCGTGTTGATGCAGCTTTTATTGAAAGAATTCATTTTGAATGTATAATTCGGGTTCTTTTGGAGTGGGATTTTGATTGAGGATGGGAAGGAAGATGTTTGATTTAGTGAAGAGGTTTAGGAGTTTTTTTGGAGGAAGTTTAGGTGGGCTTTGTTTTTTCAAGTTTTAAGATTTTGGGTTTTATAGAGATTTTATTAGAGTTAAGTGGAAGGATCAAGGGTGATGAGTGAAGTAGAAAGATTTTAACTGAAAGTATAGTAATAATGTTTTAATTTAAAAGAGATCAAGAAAGATTTAGTTGAGATTTAGAATATTAGTTATGAATTTTATCATTTACTTGAGATTACGTGTGGGAGAAAATGGTTTCAAACTGATTAAACTTAGTTCAACTATAAAAAGTTAGATATAAATGAGTGTCAGATGCAGAAGCTTTCCTATTAGTTAATATTTTAATATCTGTAAATATATAAAACCATTTAAGGTACATGCTATATGAATTCTTGAAATTTGATTATAAAATTCAGTTCTTGCTCCTTTAAACATCGCATATTCAGCTTCAAATATAAAAAAAATCACTCAAATCATAAATTTTCCAGGTTATAATTCCTTTTCTTTGTTTATCCTCAATTAGTTTTAAAATTTCAAAAAAATTCCAGTATTTGAATAATCTAGAAATCATTCTAGCAAAGGGTTGAGTTTAAGAAAAATTTTTGCATTTAGCGCGGTTGTTAGCTTTTTCAATTTAGACGTTATGGCCTGGAACAGAGGGGAAATCATAAAAAGATGACTTTCAGTCACTTTCTTTGGGTATGTAAATTAGGCTGAAACTTATTGAGGAAGTATTCAATTATACTCATTATACAAATAGTTTAATTATTTTGCAAGGCAACTTGATTTTAGTAATAAAACTATAAAATTCCAAAACATAATAATCTAATAGAAAATCGAATGTTTATAATAAAAATTAACTTTATGATTACTACTTTAACCTAAAAAGTTTATATCTTTAAGTAACATCTAAAACTAATTTAGGATGCTATTCAAAGTCTCACCACGAAACTTTAACCACTTCATCCATCAAAGTACTCCCCTAAAAATCCTTAATGATTCCTATTCTAAAGTTATCTAAAAATATAGGAAAAATTGATTAATTAAAATGGAATCAGGGTTTGTGCAACTTTTAAAGCCCTTTGACTACAAAATGACCTTCACCATAAAAAACAATCAAATATATTCAACATTATCATCGATCATCAGCAACAATACCTTTACAACAAAGGTCTCAGGACTGTCACTAAAAGACTTTTTTACTTTTTCAAACACTCCTCCAAGTTTCTTCATCAGAAGACTTTCAGTAAATCAACATCTTCAACAAATTCATTTCAACAAAGGTCTTCAAGGAGGAGGTGGCTGCAAAAGTCTGGCCTGTAAAAAGCCAGAAAAGAATCAAATAAGAAAAAGCATTCTTGATATTCAGGGCAAATTAAACAATCTTCAAATACCTCTTAAAATTGCTGAAACTTTATCAAAAGAGATGGAAACCGGAACAGTCTCTAAAGAAACCTTAAAAAAACTGTTAAAATTAAACCAAATAGAAAATAATGACCAGTCTAAAATATTTGACATGATTATTTCAAAGTTTTCCTGCCCAGCAATTTTCATCTCTCCATTTTACATTGAAGAAAGACATAAAATTGCACAAATTCTCAGAAATTTCTTAGTATTTTCTCATTTAACTATAAATGTTTATAAAAATAACAATTCTGAGGATATATTTTTGAAAAGAGAAGAACTTTTAGAAAATTTGATTAGTCAGATTAAGGACAGGAATAGTTTAGAAGAGCAGGGAACGCTTTTTGAACTTGAAATGATGAAGCAGCTTGAAAGAAAAGAGCAGTGGTCTAAAATGATGAAATATTGTCCTGCTTTAATTAAAATTATTTTAGGCTCTGAGGAGGAGTTTTCTGAGGTTGATTTTGATAATTGTGAAAAATTCCTGGTTGATTTCAATAAAATAATGCCCAGGTCATCATCGGCTTATCTGCCAATTTTACTTGAATTTTATTTTAAATATCTTTCAGGAAAAATGTTTAGCGAAGTTCATACAAATGAAGATTTTATTAAGAAACTTTTTGAGGGTTTTAAAGAAATGACTGAAAATAATATCGCGATTTTGCTGAATTTCGTGTTGAGACTTGCTGAAGATAAACTGATTACCGATGATCTTTTAAATTGGGTGTTAAATCGAATAAATGATTCTTTTCCTATTTTTGATGATGGACAAAAGCTTCGATGTTGTTTTTTCATGAAAGTCATAAAAACAAGATGTGAACACGACATCAAAAGTCTAAGAAAAATTTTTTACATCAACGTCTTTGAAAACGAAAGCAGTGAGTTAATAAAAAAATCCCTTTTCAGTCCAAAGTTCACAATATCTTCCTTAAAAACCTTCAAAAAACGTCCATTTTTAAAAGGACATCTAAAGAACAACGTCGATTTTGCAGTAAACAAAAAAGACCTATTTACTGACTACAAAAGAATCAGCAAAATTTTTAAGTACTTCACTGAAAACAATCCAAATTCATTCAGTAATGTTTTCAACATCTTTGGCGACAGGTCTTTAGGAAAGACGAGGTTATCTTTGAACTACATGTTAAAATATCAGCAACTTTATCAAGTAATTTTTTTCATTAAATGTAAAGACAGGTCAAGCATCATCTCAGAATTCAACAAATGCTGCAAACTTCTCGATTCAGATTCTTTCGATTCTGGTGTTTTCGGACTGGAAAACAACCTAATGGCCCTTAATTCAACTCAAGAAAACATTTTAATAGTCCTGGACGATGTTCAAAATGCAGAAGATTTCCACCAGTTCTATGTAAATAACACTAGAATAAAATACATTCTAACTTCAAGAGTCCTTCTCGTGCCGACAACGGTGAACTTCGGATCAAAAAAGCAAGGCTTAAGTGAAAACTCAGCGATTTCATTACTTTCCACTTACCTAAACGATTTTAACCAAAACAACCTGATAAAATCTCAAATCGTGCAGATGTTTTTCACATCTGCTGAAAAAATCAAGTTTTTCGCAAGTTACCTGATTTCTTCTAAACTCCAGTTAAGTCCAGACATTCTCTCTAAACTAGAATCAACACTTGAGTACTTCCCTTCAAGACTTTTTCAAGCCTTGATAGAAAATTTAAATCATTCAGGAAAAGCCTTGCTTAAAATTTTAACTTTCTTTGAACCAGAAGGAATTCCTCAGTCTTTAGTGCAAGAAATCTTTCTGACCTCTTCAAAAAGTTCTGATTTTCCTGAAGGCAAAAAAGCCCTGATGAGAACTTTGCTAATCGACGAATATGAATCAAAAGGTTTATTTTTTTCTATTGAAGCCACTTTTCTGGAATTCATCGCTGATCTCAAAACTGCTGAACTAGGAAAAATTTTCCTGGAACAGTTTAATATCAAGTTAGCAGAAGACCGAATTGACACCGGGTATGACTGGGAATCAGTGAAAATTCTTCTGCCTCATGCTTTGAAAGTCGTTCAAAGCATTCAAGAAGAGAGTTTATTGAGGACTTCTCTTTGCATTTTAATCGACAAGCACAGTTTTTCCCTTTTCGGACGACTTCCAATAGACATTCCTAGTTTAGAAACTCTTGTTTCTCGACTTCCAAACCTTTCAGAGAGTTCAGAATTCGAGTTGAAATTAAATCTTTCTTTACTTTTTACTGATTTGAAGTTATTTGCAAAGGCTGAGACTTATTTTGCAAGATGTTTGAACATCATTCAAAACAATCAAAGTTTAAGTGAGTCTTTCATGGGGAAGACCTGTGTGCATATCGGAGTTCTTTACAAGGCAATGGGAAGATACGAGCGAGCTGAAAGTTTTTTTCAAGCAGGAAGGTCAACCATCACTAGTTCCCTTCAGGCAATCCTTCCTTTAAAGTCTTTTTTATGCCAAGCTCTTTCTGACTTTTACCTTGAAATCGGGAAATTTTCCGAATTTTCTTCGAATTTTCAGGAAAGTTTTACACTTTTTTCTCAAAATCATGGAAAAAACTCCTCTGTTCTTTTAAAGATGATTCAAAGACATAAGGCTGGGTGGATGTTAAAAGTAAGGAACTTTGAACAGTGTCGCCTCGCTTTGGACTACTGTCTTGATGACTCGACTGGAGAAGAGATGGACGGGGACAAGGCTGAGACTTTTGCACTTGTGGGAAATATGTATCTGGCTTTAGAGAACTGGACCCTTGCAAAGGAATTTCATGTGAAAAGTGCTAGGATTAGAGAAAGTTTGTTTGAACTTTCAAGTCCTGTCATGGCCGAGGTTTACTTCAACTTCGGCCAGGTTTGTAAAGGACTGAAAAAAATCCATCAGGCAAAAGTTTTCTTTTATAGAGCTTTGGACATCTTCAAAGCGACTTTTGAAGAAAATCACTTAAAAATTGCTGAGGTTTTCATTGCTTTAGCTGATGTTGAAGTTTTTGAGAAGAGGTTTGAAGAGGCTTCTGTGCTTTTTAATAAAGGGTTAAATTTAAAAAACTTGATTTTACCCAGAAATCATCCTGACTTTGCAGAGGATTCTTTTAAATTAGGAGAGTTTTATAGAGGGTTGAAAGACCTTCCGAGTGCTAAACAAAGCTTTTTGAATTCTTTAGAGATCATTGAGAACTCTTTTGTTAATCCTAATGAAAACAAGCCAAAAGTCCTGAAAATTCTTGGAATTGTTTGCAGAGATCTTCGAGATTTTCCTGAATCTAAAAAATTTTTCGAAAATTGTTTAAACTACAGAAAAAATTTCTTTTCAGAGAAAATTTTAGAAATTTCTGATGTTCTTTTAGAATTAGGAAATTTGTGCTTAGCCGCTGAAGACTTTCAATCATCTTTAACCTATTTCATGACTTGTTTATCTTATCGAACTTCAGTTTTCGAGAGTTTTTCTTTAGAAATCTCTGAAGTCCATCAAAAACTAGGAAAAACTTACCTTCAAATGAATGATTTTCAACAGTCAAGAATTTACCTGATGTCCTGTTACGAGGTCTACCGACAAGTCTGCAAAGAAGGCGATTTAAAACTCGCTGATATCTGTTTCGACATCGGTCTTCTTGAAATGAAAGAAAAAAATTTCGACTTAAGCAAAGAATACCTTCTTTATTGTTTAAATTCTCGAAAAACAAAACTTGACAGATATGATCAAGACTTGGCCGATATTTACTTTCTATTTGGAGAGCTTCTTCATCAGGCCTCAAAAAGCACCGGGTCTCAATCAGCACGTCTCAACCCTTCTTTAACAGACGCAAAAGATTTTATATATAAAAGTTTAAGCATTTATGAACATGGAAAAAGTGAAAGATCACTTGCAAATGCTTATTCGAAACTTGGAAATATTTACAATTTGTTAGAAGAAATTACGGAATCTGAAAAGTATTTTTTGAAATCGGTTAAAATCATTGAAAAACAGTTTAAAAGTGGAGATGAACAAAAGTTGATTGATGCAAGACTTGCACTTGCTGGACTTTATCTTGAAATTAAAGAGTTTGTGAAAAGTGAACAACAGTTTTTGAAGGTTAAGGAAATTATTGGGAATAACTTTGATGGGTTTAGAAAGGAATTGATTGACGCTTGTAAGGGATTGTTTAGGATTTATTATTATCAGAGTCAGTGGAATTTGGTGGATGAAATTAAGGATTTTATTATGAAATTGGATCCGAATGCGTTTTTAGATGAAAATAGTGAATAATTAGAAGTAGTTTAGTGAATCAAATTCTTAGGGAGAGGTTTTTAATTCTAATATCTTTTGTAAAATAGTTTGCTTTAAGTGTTTTGGTTGACTTGGTTTTTAAATAGTTTGGACAGGAAGATTAACCTTAATTACCTCAAATACTCACAAAATTGAAATCATAGATTTACATATATCGCACTCACCAATTATCTATAAATGGAAATGGAAGTCATTGAACTAGTGAAGCCCTTCGAATACTCTCTAACTCTAACCTCAAAAAACAACGAAATCCATTCAGAACTTCAAAGCCCTTCTCCAAAAAAGTGCTTTAAATCAATCATATCATCAATGACCCACAGTGACTTCAAATCTCTCCAGTCACATCATCCCTCTCAAGCCCTAAAAAAGTTCCAAATAAACCCTTTAACTTCCTCAATTCACTACCTTCCAGGTTTAAAAGGTGGAGGCCAAATAAGTTCACTTCTAAATGAAAACGATTCAGAATCCGATCCAAGAAAACAAATAAAAGAAAAAATCCTAAAATCGCCAGACTTCAGCATTTTTCTTAAAAATTTCGAAGATTTTTCATCTGAGCTGAAAGAAGGAAAAATTGACCTGATGAAATTAAACCCTTTACTAAAAATCAACCCAATCCAAACCAGAAACATAAAAAAAATCTTGACTTTAATCACTTCTAAAATTTTACACCCGAAACTATGGCTTCATCCAATGAACGTTGAAGAAAGATGGAAACTTTTAATCCTTATAAGAAATTTTTTGGTTTTTTGTCCTTTGACTTTCGGGGAAGATCAGAGAGGATTTAAGTTGAAATTAGGAAAGTTTTCTGATAAACTCTTTGAGAAGTTTAAGTTGAAGAAGAATATTGATGACTGTGGAAGTTTAATCGAATTGGAAACTATTCAGCAGCTGATGAATAATGATTATTGGGATGATCTTATCAAGATTTGTCCAACGTTGATGAAAATTTTTATTCCTGATGATAATTTGGACTTTCAGGATGTTGCTGATAAATGTGAAGATATGATTATTAAATATCAGTTTTTGGTCAACCCGAAATGTGATTATCTTTCTACTTTGCTTGAATTTTTTCATTTGAATTTTTTATGCAAGGTGGAAGATGGCGGAAGAAGAAGAGAAAAATTGATTGAAAGGATGCTTGAAGATATTTCAAAAGATTCGGAGAAACATTTGGGAATAGTTTTGAATTTTCTTTTACATTGTGATGAGCATTTGAGTCAATATCTGATTAAAGTTACTTTTGGAAAAATCATTGAAAATCTTCCTGGTTTAAATGAAGGTAAAATTCGGTTGTGCTTTTTTTTCCTAAAAAAATTGAAAAAAAGTCATCCAGAAATAACAAAAGAATTTAAAAAGGAGTTTTTTGAGAAGCTTTCGACAGTTGAAGGATTTGATATTCAAATGATTTTACCGAAGTTAAGTATCACAAGTCTTAAAGTATTCAAAAGTAAACCTTTTTTGAAGAATCATGAAAAGATTTACTTGGATGCTGTTTACAATAAAAAAGATATTTTTTCTGATAGTCGAGTCTTTTTAATTGAAAATCATTTCAATCATGCTTCAGAGAAACAGTTCAGTAATGTCTTCAGTGTTTCAGGAGAAAGAACCTTGGGTAAAACGTACTTATCTTTGAATTTTATCTTAAAAAATGAAAGTCTTTTCCAGTTCATTGTTTTTATCAAGTGCAATGAAAAAATTCGGATTTCTTCTCAATTTAAGGAAGCTTTTCAGAAGTTCAACTTACAAGATGAAAATTTTAATGAATTCGGATTTGCAAAAGTTTTAAATATTTTGAATGGAACTAGTAAGAAGTTTTTAATTGTTTTAGATGATATTCAGAGATTTGAAGATTTTCAGGAAGTTTATGTGGAAAATGACAATGTTAAGTATGTCATTACTTCAAGGATACTTTTACCTGGCATTGAATGCCTCTCAAGTACGAATTGTCAGGACCCAATAATTGAATCAGATGGAAGCATTTTCTCTGTGTATTTGGGTGATTTTGATAATAATAATCAGATTGAAAAAAATAAAATCTTAAAACATCTAAAAAACAATCCTGAAAGATTGAAACTGGCTGCAAGTCAAATCCTTTCATGTTCTTTACCATTGAAGAACTACATAACAAATTTCCTTCAAACCAACCCACTTAAAGAATTCGAAAAAAATTCACTAAATGCAATTATCAATGAAGGCCTTTCAAATTCAACTCAAAACTTCCTAAAAATTCTCAGTTTTTTCGAGCCCCAAGGAATTCCAGTTCTCATTTTAGAGGATTTTTACAAAGTTTTCTTCAATTCCCAAGATTTTTCAGAAGTTAAAAAAGACCTGCTAATTACTCTTCTTATATCTGAATACAAAAGTAACAGTTTCACTTTTTGGAATGTTGAACCATCACTGATGGACCATATAAAAAACCTTCAATCAAGAGAAATTTTTGATTTGATTCTTAATTACTTGAAAGAAACACTAATCGACGACGAGGTTCAAATCATTGATTATCCAAAAAATCTTCAGTCATTTTTGCCTCACTGCAAAAAGTTCATGGAGTTCATTCAAGAAGAAACTTATGAAAGAGCAGTTGTTTTTATAATGATTAACAAATATCATTATTCTATCTTTAAAAAAGAACTCTTTGAAATTTCAGTCATTGAAAAAATGATTGAAAATTTAGAGAATTTAAATAATCAACAAAAATTTGATTTGATGTTTAAAATTGGTTGCTTGCTGTTAAACATGAAGCTGTTGAATCAAGCAAAGAAATATTTTTTTGAATGTAGTCAACTTATGCAGAATCATCAGGAGTTGCAAGTATTTTCTGCAATGTTTTATCTTCAATATGCACAGCTGTGTAGAATTGTTGGGGATTACAATTATTCCTCTGAGTTTTTTAAGTTTGTTCATAGTGAATTTGAACAGCAAGGAACTCATTCGCAGAAGTTTTTGTTGAACTTGTATCAGATTGACTATAATTTTGACCTTGGAAACTTTTTTGGATGTCTCACGAATATAAATGAGTGCTTGAAGTTGTTACCTGAAGTGAGTTCTAATGGGAAAGTATTACAAAAAATAATTCATCAGAAAAATGGGATGCTTAACCTAAAATCAGGAAACTTAGACCATGGCAAGAGCTATCTCACTGAAAGTATTGATCTAAGTGAAACCCTTTCTGATCCCATCGACCTAGAATTATCAAAAACCTATATTCTACTAGGCAACCTGTCCTTAAAATCAAAAGACTTAGCCAAAGCTCAAGAATTCTACTTAAAATCTGCATCAATAAGAGAAAGCGTTTACGACCCATTCCACATCGAAATGGCCGAAGTTTATTTTGCAGCAGGTAACTTTTTAAAAAGTCTAAAAAACTACCACCAGTCTTCAATCCTTCTGAAAAAATCTCTAAAAATCTTTCAAGAGTCCCTAAATGAGAACCACTTGCTATTCTCTGAAATTTACCTCTCACTAGGTGATTTAGAACTGGATCAAAATAATCTAGATTCAATTTTAACCTACCTCGAAAACAGCAGTCGAATAATAAATCTTTACTTCCAAGAAAATCATCCAGATTTCATCACACTTTACTGTAAATTCGGAGAATACTACTCAGCAATCAACAACTTCGAGTTTAGTGAAAGTTTTTATTTGAAAGCTCTTGAAATTCAAAAAGATTTTCAAGATTCTTACTTTAGTAAAGACTTTGTTTTGATGACTCTTGGGTTGTTTTACAGAGATTTTAACATGTTTGAAAAATCTTTAGATTTTCTTGGAAGATGTAAAAATAGCAGAATAGAGAGTTTTTCTGAGAATCATTTAAAAGTTGATGAAATTTTCTTTGAACTAGGGAAACTTTTTTTGAAAGGGCGAAGAAATGATGAGTGTTTAGAGGTTTTTCAGAAGTGTTATCAAATAAGACATTTGATTTTTGGAGAAAGAAGCTTGGAAATCGCAGAGGTTTGTCTTTTTATTGGAAAGTTGTACTTGCAGATCAATGATTTAAAAAATTGTAGAATATATTTGGAGTTTTGTTTATCGATTTTTAACTCGTTTTTTACAACACCTAATTTAATCCTTGCTGATGCTTGGGTTTCTTTTGCGTCGTTGGAACTGAAAGAAAAAAACTTTGAAAGTAGCATTGTTTTTATTTCGCATTGTTTAAATGCTCGGAAACTAGCGGTTGGGAATTATGATGAAGAAATTTCAGATGCTGAGGTGACATATGCAGAAATTCTTTATGTCTCAGCTTCAAGTTCTGCTGAACTTTCTCAAAGATATAACCCTTGCATTTCTGAAGCAGAACAACTTTTGACTAAGACTATCGAAGTTTATTCAAAAAGAAACAACCAGGCAGCCTTGGCTATTGTTTACTTTCACCTTGGTCATATTTGCAATATATTAGAAAAATCTGCTGAAGCTATAAGTTATTTCAGTCAAAGTGTGGAAATTAATGAAAAATTATTTTGGAGTGTCGATCCTCGAATAGTTATTCATACCCGACTTGCACTTATTCATCTGTGTCTGGAATATTGTGAGTATGATCTCTGTGAAACTCATTGTTTGAAGAACTTGAGGTATATTGAGGGACATGAGGAAAAATTCAAAGAAGAACTGGTGAAAAATTATATGGGCTTGAGGAATATTTACTTTTATAAGAAAAATCTAACAAAGTATCAAGAGGTTCGGGTCAAGATTTTGGCTATTGATCCAAATGCTTTGAATGATGAGCAATAATAATTAGGATTAGGATTTATTCAATATTCATATTTTTCTGGGTTTTATATGGGATGATCATTGATTTGATAGTTAGTTTTCACTTTTATGATAATAATTTGGATTAGGATTTATTTAAGATTTAAATTTTTTTGGGTTTTATAGGGGCCGATCATTGATTTGATAGCTAGTTTTAATTTTTTATGATAATTGGTAAGAATATTAAAGCTATTCAGAATATCACTGCCTTTTTTAAGATAAACTTGATATGATTAAAGAATATTTGAATCAGAAGCAAAGTAATTAAAATATCACGACTCAAACTACCTCAAATGCAACTTAATAAGCTTTAATTAATTAAAATTTCAAGTATTAGAATAAAATAATTTTTTAAAACATGAAAATTTCTACCTTTTGAACTATCTTAATTGCCCGAAACCAGTTTTTAATTAATTAGTATGTAATTCTTTATTAAACTACCACCTTTAATCATTTTCTCTCTAAAAATTCAAAACTCAAGCCTTCCTATACATCCCTTAAAAATAACTAAAAAATTCTAAATAATCATAATTTACTAGATTCTTCAGAATTAGTATCCATTTCTTCTTTTTTCGAGCATTTTATAAACCCAAAAGCATCACTAAAAACTCCATAACCCAAGGCACATAAACCCAGGATCAAGAAGACAATATTCGCAGAATCCGAAAATCCAAGACTCGAGTACAAAAAAGTTGAAAAGGTGTATCCAAGTATTTCCCCAAGACAAAGACTGGCACTAGTAAGTCCTGAAAGAGCATCATGAAGTCGATCATCCCTGGGGTACTTGTATTCCTTAATAGCAACTTCAAGCATATGGGGAAAAGTAAAGACATACATAAACCCTCCAGCCAATCCAAGCACAACCAAGCCGAAAACAACAACAATCAACGAGTCAGGAAAGATAATCTTGCAAGGTCCAATCAATAAAAACCCGAAGGCCATAAAAAAAATTCCAAAGAAGATCACTCTTGGTTTATTCCACTTTGAAGGCAGAAAAGAAACTACCAGAGATGATAACAGATAACAAAAAGAACAGATGGAAAGAAAGTAACCCACTTTTGAAGCATCAATCGAGTAGCTTTTCAGGTGAAATTCAGTAGTTGGTAAGATAAAACCATAGGAAAACATCATCATCACCTGAACTCCAAAGTCCATTCCAATTTTCTAAATGTTTTTTACAGGTTTTTTCAGAATTTCCAATAAAGAGATTTTTTTTTCTCTTAGAATTTCATATTTTCTCATTTTTCCTAACAAGATGAACAGAAGAGGAATAGTCAGAATGATGAAAACTGTGAAGCTCAAACATGCAAAGCTGTAGTTAGTGAGTCCATACATGAGAGAACCGAAACTAGGCGCCATAGTCAGTCCAAGTGAAGAAGAGATTTCGATAATTGCAACCATTTTAGCAGCTTCATCAGGAAAGTCACTTGTAAGGATCGCGTATTTTGAAGTCATCGTCCAAGAATAACCCATTCCGATAAACATTCTTCCTAAAAAACTGACAATTATGCTTGAAACAGGAGGAGTCATGATTACAAAAATCATCAGAAGGTCGCCTAAACCCATCCAAATAAGACCCATCAACAAAACAAAACGTCTTCCGAAGCGCTCCATTATTCTTGGCACAAAGGGAGACCACAGAAGTGACATCAACGGAGCTGCACTGAAAATCAACCCGATTAACTTTGTCGGAATTCCTCGGGATTCTGCAATGCTCGGGTAAAATGGAGCGATTCCTGTTAATGATAAGGATTCGAAGGCTGTTGCTGCAAAGATACCGAGTTTTTTACATAGGTTTGGCATTATTGTTTATTTGGATCCATTTTGTAGCAATTCTAGAAATTTTTTGAATTTAAGTTTTTCCATATTGACATAAATTTGAGCTTTTTTTAGTATCGATTATTTTAATGTATATGTCTAAAAATTAGGAAAAATTCAAGGATTGAATTCTGAATACGATTAGCAAGGCATTAAATTGATTAATTATATAAAATTCATTAAATCGTTTTGACTACTAAAAAAAGTTGAAATGATTTGGAAGTTTGAATTTTGAAGTGCATTTATTATCAGTGAATTTATTTGATGGTTTAATTGTTAATGAAAGATATCATAAATGAACATAAAAAAATAATGAAAGTTGAATTTTTAATTACTCTGAATTAAAAGAATAGCAGGATAAATTTAAGAATATTATAGTCCAACACAAATTGAACTAATCAAAAAAACTAAATCAAGGAACTCAACACACAAACAAATTGAAAAATCGTTATTATCAAAATATCATTACAATTTTCCATAAATAACTAATCAAGCCTAAATCCAAAAACCTAGTCCCTAAAATCCCACAAAATTCTTTAAAACATCAGGTTAATTAACCCCTCTTAAAGGTGTCCTAAAAGCAACTTTAGTCCTATCCCTCCTACCACTAACAGACAATGCCCTTCCACATGCAATTTTAAAGAACTTTGACTGTTTCTGATACAAGTTGTGACATTTATCCTTACATTCAATTTCCACGAAGTTTAACTCAATGTTATTGAAACTTTCAGGTTTTCCGAAAGGTCTTTTAGGAAAGTAAGGAATTTTTATCCGAAAAGACTTTTTCTTGTCCGCCCTAATCGAATTCGAATGCAAACAAGGAGTTAGGCCCACATTTTCCTGTAAATCTTCAATTTGCACCCGAGGAGTCCAATTCATGAGTTTCTTATGAGCTTCCCAATGTTTTTTAAAAGTACTTCCCATGTTTTCCATCAATCCAGCGGCTTCAGACCGTGTTTGTGCGAAGTTATTCATTAATTAACTTTAACTGAATTATTCAAATCTAAAGAAATGTCGATTCAGTGACTTCTCGTCAGAAGGTTCATGTTTTCTTTTTCGATTTCAAAGTCCTTCACTGAAGAAAAGTACCAACTTCCAAAGATGAACTCGAGGAAAAGTAACCCACTTGCCCCGAATAAAGAATATTCGATGATTTCTCCGTTTTCAGACCCGTAGAGATCGATGGAGGACTTGAGAAGGGAAACTGCAAGGCTCAGGCCGAGGACTGCGCAAAAGCAAAGAAAAAGGATGAAGAGAAAGGCTCCTAAACGGCAAGTTGACGAGTAAGTCGCGTGACTGAAAAGCGCAAGGATCAAAGTGACTAGACCTGAGACCATGTATCCCATGCTGTACCAGTCAACGAAACCTTCTTCGCTCGTTATCAGGATTCCGAGGATTAACACTCCGAGACCTAGTAGCACTTGAAGGAGTGATAAGAAACGGAATGTGTAGTACTTCCATGGACTACCGATGAACTCTTCTGGCTTTTTTAAGTTTAGCATTCTTGGATTATCATGGAATGCTGGTGGGATGATTGAAGGTCGTGGGTGGAATGGATTGAAGGGATTTGAATAGGGTTTAGTAGAGTGATGATTTTTTTAGGTTTACTGGAGTTTTAGGTTGAGATGATTTGAATTTTTTTTTCATGTTATAATTTCGGTTGCTTTATGGAGTTTGAGGGAGTATAATTGGAGAGTGAAGCAAAGGGAATTAAAAAATTTATTAAAATGATATCGTTTATGATAATCACCTATTGATTAAGTCGTGCTGTACCCTTCATCTAAATTAATCAAATAATAGCCTCTTCATTATAAATTCCACTAAAACTCAGTGATACTCTGATTAAAAAAAAAATCCTAAGTCTCAAATCAAAAATCAACAATCCAAAACTCTTCCAAACAAAATGTCTGACTTCAGCGAAGAAACAACTCCTCTAGAGCGAGCTTTATCCAAAGGAGACCGATCACAACTGGAATGTTTTCTAAAAGCAGGAGTTGACCCAAACCACAAAGACAAAAAAGAAAACTCAATCCTGTACAACGCAGTAAAAAATCGTCATTACGACCTAGTCTCTCTTCTATTGTCCTTCAAAGCGAATCCTCACTTCATAAACAGCAACGGTGACTCGGCTGTTCACCTGGCAGTGCGAAATGCAGACCTGGAGATGTGCAAAGTACTTCTCGACAAAGGTGCAAGCATTTCACATAAAAATGTCAGAAATCAAACACCTGTGGGAATTGCGGTGAAGGAAAACTTTGAAGAACTTGTCCTTTTTTTCTACTCCAAGAGCCCTGAAGCGTTTTTGGTAAAGGAAAACAATAATAAAACTGTTTTAGAAAACTCTTCAAGTGAAAAGTTGAAGATAGTTGTTAGGCAGAAGGCTCTTTGGGATCGTAGAAAAGTTTTGGTCTTTTGTAGGAGGTTTGTACCTGACTTGAATAAGATTGGAGATGGGGTATTTAAAAGTTTAGTTTTGTTTTTGTGAATTGGATTATGATGGTATTTGAATTGTGAGGAATTTTTTTAGAAGTGATGATTTATTTTATATGAATTGGATTCTTAGAGTTTTCATTTAACTTGAATCTAAACATGTTAAATATAAATTTTTAGATAATATTTTTGAGGTAGTTCTAAAGAATTTTACTAAAATTAACAATAAAGTCTATGAAGATATTAAATTTGTAGATTTTTAGATTATTACTTTATAATGAAAATTTTAACCGCGCTTAGAAAAATAAGGCAAGACAAAAAAAAAAGAAGACTGGCTTATAAGATTTACTCCTTATTGAAAATCATTTTTCACACAGTTCTAGTTCTCCTTGACATCATTAGCGACTTTTTGTATGTGAGTAAAGTTGAATTTTACAATGAAGGTCTAAAAGGAGCTTGCATATTTTTCATCTTGATCATTCCTGTGATAATCTACTCAACAACGCTAATAATATTGCTTAAACAAGTTAAGAAAGAAAGAGAAAACAACAGCAACAAGTCAAAATACCTTTACTGCCTCACTTTCTTCTGGGCGATCATCGGACCAACAATCAGTATTCTTTACCCGACTCTTGAAAAGTTTGATATGCTTGCACCAGATAAATTGAAAATAGTCTTTCAATTGGCGACAATCGAATTTCTTTTTGAATCTTTACCTCAACTTATCATTCAAGGCAGTAACAACTCACTTACTAACAACTGGACAGGTTTGACAAAATTCTCATTCGTATTAAGCATGATAAGTTTAATAAGAGGTTGCTATGTCCTCTCCACTACCTTTTACCGAAGACAATTTGAGGACTACATAAAAAAATTTTCAGATGAAAAATTATCAGAAATTCAAGAAACTCTTAAAATCTCAATAATCCAGCCACAAATTAATACATTCACCAAAAATGAGATCACTGAAAACCCTTCGACTACTGAAAAATACTCACAAGAAGATCTCAGCTACTTCATAAAATTCAAAATCGAAGAAAAATTCTTGACAGGAAGTATCTTTAAAATACCTCCAGACAAGCCAATATTCAAAAATCCCCAACTTTCTGAAGAACTAGAAAAAATCTTAAAATCTTACAAAAAAAAATACCTCAAACTTCATTTCAAAAAATCAGGGTATTGTGAAAGACTTACAAATCCATACGAATTTTTCATTATCTTAGAATTTATTCTAATGTTCATCGCTTGGTTCTGCAATTTTTTATATCTTGTTATCGCTCGCTTTGAAAACGAGTCACTAAGATTCGCTTGCTTGCTTTTTCTTGGATTTGGATATATTGGGTCTATTGCAGGAAAGTTTGATAAAGTAGATGGGGTTAATTTTAAGAGACTTATTTTGTTTAAACTTTGTCTTGTCTCACATTTTGACTATTTTATGAGCTCGTTGTTTGATAAGAAAGTTAAAACTTCTTTTCCTGTGTTTAAGGAATTTTTGGTTGCTTTGTTTTGTTGGATGCCTCTTATAGCTATTCAAGGTAGTAACAATAAAACTGTTGGAAAGGGTAGCGGAATTTATTTGGCTGTTATTGTGATGAATTCTTATAATTTGGTCATTGTGTGTTTCAGAATTTTAGATTGTTTAATTCGAAAATTTTATTGTGACTCGAGTGTTGAACCTGATATTATGAGCTCGGGGGTTGATAATAAGATAAAATCGAATAATACTTTCAATTTAGAGAATAGTTTGAATTCGGATAAAGCTGAGATAAGATAGGATTAAATTATTAATTGTAAAGATTTGATATTTAAGATTTTAAAGAGTTTAAGTAATCGATTATAGAGCTTTAATCTAAGTTAGATTTTGATAAGTTGAAAAAATTAAAGACTTTAGTGGAAAATCTTTAGATAATTTGAATAATTTGAAAAAATTTATAAACTATTAGCTATGATTTAATTGACTCGAAATACTGCTTTTCAATATCCTTGACAATTGACTTATACTTTGTGTACATGTCTAGATAAATCACGGGTTTCAAAGCGAGCTTAGTAATTATGGATTCGATTTTCATCCCTATGAAGGATTCAACAATAGATCGATTTTTTTCTGATTCTAAGACTTGATCTAAGAATTTTTTACCGTCTGTGCCTGGCTGCAATTTAGGGATTCGGTCAACCAGGCTGAAAAAGCTTTGAATATCATATCCCATATTTTTATTAGAGAAACTAAACGATATGTGATCTGTTTATCTTTGATTAAATTAGTTATATAAGCACTTAAAATATAGTAAATTATAAATAACCCATTCAACTCCATCACCTATTTTACATTAAAACTTAAAATTACCAGAAGGTTTAACCCTTCTCTCTAAATTAACCCTATTGATATCCCCTTGTGTAAGTCCTAAATTCTTCATAAAAACCAGCAGCATCTGTTCAGCATCAACCTTAAGTGGGGGTACTTCCTTAACAATATTAACAAAAAGTCCTCTAACACATTCTCCATCAACCGGATTTTCCTTCGCAAGTTCAATCTGCAGATCCTTAACAGTCCTCTTAAGAAAATTATTCTGTTGTTTCAACAACTCAATCTGCCCCTTTTTATCCTTGATTTTAATTTTATAAATCTCGACTTGTTTATCCTTCAAAAACGAATCAGTTCCAATTTCAAAGTCAATTTTTTCAGACAAGCCACGACTTCGCCTGTCCTTAACCAAAGTTTCTAAAATCTCTTCAAAGTACTTACTTTCATCCATCAAGTCATCTTTAAGTCCAGCTAAGAATTCAACAGCTTTCCTTAAAAGTCCAACATTATTATCATGAAACCTGACAAACAACCCATGATTTTTCAAAATATTCACAATATCTTCAACCTCATCACAAAAAATCGCTAAAACATCAGAAGGCTGAACAGAGCTTATTTTTTCATGAGACTCTTCAATTCGATCATAAATAATATTTTCAGTTTTTACATCAGGAAAACAGTGAAATCTAGAAATTTCTTCTAAAAGTTTTTCTTTTTCCTCGAAAAGATCTGAAATTTTTTTGTTAACGACTCGGATTCTCTCTTCTTGAGCGAAATTCTGAGAACGTAGTTTTGAAATCTGTGACTTGTAATTGTCGAGTTCTTTTGAATAGCTGTTTGAGTTTTCGTATATCTTGAAGTTTAAAAGACGTACCTGGTCTCTTAATTTCTGCATTTCGAGAAGGTCGTTCATGTTAGAGTCTAAGTCTAAAGAGTCGGATTCTTCATTTTTACAATTTTCCAAATCTTCGAGTTTTTCTTGGGCTGAGTAAAGTTTAGCTGTTGTTGAGTCTAGTTTCTTTTGAAGGTCTTTTAGTTCTGAGGAAAGTTTTGAGTTTTCTTGTTGGAGACGATTTGATTTTAAATCAAATGATGAGGGTGTTAGGATCAGATAACGTGAGGGGCTTAGGGAATTTGAAGGGAAGAGCTTTGAGGATAAGGATTGCAAAATTACCTGAATTTCTTGAGAAAAAGATAAGAAAATGCAACGCAAGTCGAAAAGACTTGTTGAAAGTTGTTTCAATTTTTTCGCTTGAAACTTTAGGTCCTGGTCTTGCTTGTTAAAGCGCGTTATCAAGTAGGAATACTTTCCAGTTAACTTCTTATGATCCATTGAAAGACTCTCATATAATTCCTGAATTTTCTTCTTTTCTTCTAAGAGTTGATGACTTTCATCAAGGTAAGAACGTGAATCTATAAAACTTTGCCCTTCAAGACTAGAAATTGAAATAAGTTCTTCATTAGAAGTAGAAACTTCTAAAATCTTCTCAATTTCTGGAAGTATCGATGAACGTGTTAAAAGTGACTGTTTAATCCTCTTAACAATGTTCTTACATTCCTTAACACACTTCTCCCCAAGTGACACATTTTCACAGTTCTTATGTAAAACAGGAAGAGATTTTAAATTCTGAAAGCCAGGCGACAAGCCTTTAAACGAAAACTCTTCAGTCAGATTCTTATCAATTTCCTTAACACGACTCTTAGGAAACTTAGTCTTCTGAATGATCATCTCCGACTTGCCCTGTTCATACTCCACTAAAAACTCTAAAAACGAGCAATATTCATTCAAATCAGGACGAATTACAACAGAACTTTCATTTAAACATTCAGAACTTTTAGCTTCTTCTTCAGGATTCAGTTCTTGGACCTTTTCTTTCACGGCTTTTAAAGATTTTTTGCAATTTTGAAGAAGGTCTCCCAGCTCGTGATCGACTGTCTTGCATCTTCGGCTCGCGATGTCCAGGTTCGACCCGATGTCGTTTATGTTCTTTAATAGGAAGATGTAGGTTGACCTGTTCATCGAGGATTGGGTTGATATCGCACTTTCGTTGTTTGAGGTTTCGAGTGATGCTAGGTTTCGAGGCGATGTGTTTAGACTTCTTGGGAATCTTGGGATATTTGATGGCTTTAGGTGAAGGGTGGCTTTGTTGGGCGGTGGACTGAGCATTTTTAATGATTCTAGTTAAACATAAAAAACCCTCAAACTTAATCAATCTAAAAACAATATCAATTATCATCAATGCTTATGAGAAGCAACACTAATCCCAGCAGCTCCAACCCCGAAAATCCTACCAAAAGCATTTTTCAACTCAGCAGTTTTAGCATCATTAGAATTCGCATCAAATTTAAGCCAAAGTTCAAATTTAAAATTGTTTTTCTTATCAACAACTCGACACCCAACAATCTCTTCACTAAAAGGTAAATTTTCTCCAATGACACTAATAACAAGTTGATCCCAATATTCTTTCAATCTTTTATATTCAGCAGGAGCTCTTCTAACACAAAGGTCAGAGCCTTTCACATTGATTTCATCTTCCCACGCCGGTTTGACTCCATTAGCAAAGACTCCAATAGCTTCAATAGACCGATTGAGTCCTTCTACAATAAACTGAATTTTCGTCTCAGGGTCTTCAAACAACTTGCTCGGGTCTGAATGAGGAAAGTAGTTCCAATGTTGCCAGAAAGTAAAAATCGTGTCAAACTCGCCTACTGTTTGCATTTTTTCAGTGAACGTGGCACTACTCTGCTTATTTTGTTCCCACATCTCCCAGATCTTCCACTTGCGCTGAAGAGGATACCTTCTTTCTTCGTCCATTTTGTTATAATGAATTCACATCGCATCCAAAACGCATCAACTTCAAAAGAGTTGAAACGAAAAAGAACCAGAAGCCAATTCTTTAAAAGAGTGCAATTTGAAGACTTCTCATCAGGTAAAACAACCTCACGTCAAGAAGACCTGAAAGAAAAACAACGACTTGAGAACCAAACGAATTCAAGTACTCCTTTCTTAGAAGATGCTTCAGACGTTGAAAAATCTTCATTTGTTGCGAATTTTGATGTGATTTTAGCAAAAGAAGCCTTTTACGACCTTAGGCAAGAAGCTCGGAGCTACCTTCGAACAACTCAAAAGTTGGTGAAGTCCAGTCAGTCCTTCTTCGAGGAGACTCGCCGGGTTTACTCCAGCAGTATGGTCGAGTCTTTGAAAGTTCCGAGTCATGACCACCCGCAAGACTTTCAAGTCTCAAACGCATCTCGGGACTTTTCTTCTTTGCAGGAAGAACTGGCAAGATTACAAGAAAATTTCGAAAAACTCCAAAAAATTCGACTTGAAAAAGACTCAGTCGACCTGAGGTGCACAGGTTGCTTTTTATTTTAATTAATTAGCTCACGATTTTTTAGAAGCTCTTTTAAAATATCTCGATCACTTCTGCAGATTAGGATAAAAGCGATTGATTTTCGGTCAGGGGAATCAGAATCGGATAGAAAAAGATGAAGAAGGTCTTTGGAAGGGTTTAATGATAGGGAAATACTGTCGAAGTGCTGTTGAAGATGGATTTTTTGTAACTCTCGAGGAACTCCGAGGATGGTACCGTCGGGTTGCTTGCCTTCGAAGAGAATGGAAAGAAGTCGGGTGTCGTTTTTTAGTTCTTCTTCGCGGAGTTCAGCGGTTTTCTTACAGTCTGCTTTTAAAATCGCGACTTTCCAGTACTCAATGAATTTTTCAAAGAGTACTTGGAAGATTTTCTGAGAGATTTCAGAAGAGATTAATGAGAAAAGCCAGTCAAAGTAACTTCGAATTACGGGTTGAAATGAACTGAGACTTTTTGGGTTGTAAAGTGTCAGGAATATATGAAAAAATTCACCTCGGATTACTTGCAGGGCAAGGCCTTGAAGAAAGGAATCCATTTTTAACTGTAACTTTTTCCTGCATTTTTCTAGAAAAAACTCAGAATTTTGAAGCAGGTTAAAAAGATTGAAAATCGAAAAGTCAAGTCTTTGTAAAAGTGAAATTCGGTTCACAATACGACTTACCCAGACCTTATCTTTTATTTCAACAGCGCAGAAGTACTTATCAAAGATTTCAATGCATTTTTCTTCGTTTTCATTTAAAAAATCTTGAATCTCAGGTAAATTATTCCAAACTTCTACTCGAAGATGTGACTTTTCAATGATTTTATCACAAACTCCTATTAAAAATTGGCAGACTTGAGGAGTCCAGACCTCTGATGAGTTCTTGCATTTTGAGGAAAGAGAAGAGATTATTTCTTTGATGCTGGATTCGAGAGAAATTATGAAGTCTTCAGCAATGCACAGGTTTTCTGTTAGAGATGAGTCGATTTTGTGGAAGACTAGCTTGAAACGTGGAGATACCCAGTTGCTTAGGATTTTTTCACCGGATGTCTCGCTGTTGAAGATGCTGTCTAGGACTTTTTCGTCGATTATCTTCGGGGTTCGGTCGAAGTGGTCGATCAGGTCGAAGACTTTCCTTCTGATCGCGTCTTCACTTTCGTGCAGGTGATTAGAAAGAGAAGACAAAATCTCTTTTAACATAGAGCGATGCTTAACCTGCACTTCTTTAATATTCGTCTTTGAAAAATCAATCGTATTAGTCAAAACAACTTCTGAATCGACAAGTACAGCAGCATAGTCCGTCAGGTCTTTTCGATACTCTTGTCCTGCGAGTTTGCAAGAGTCGACCAATACTTTGTAACTTTCAAGTAACTCGCACTTGACTCTTGGAATTTCGCTTGTTGAAAGTACTTCGATTGTTTTAGAGAAGCGGCTGTGTATCAAAGAAGAGCCTGTCAAGAAGTTTTTGATCATTTGAACTGCTTCTTTTAAAAAGTTGCTGGAAATTTTTTCTATTCGGCTTAAGCTCTGACTTGGGTCAAGCAGAGAAGAAAGCTTTTTTGAGTAATCGTGTTCCACCCCTGACCAGTCTCTGAGGAACTGGGTGAAGCTGGTCAAAGACTGACTGAATTTTTTCTTTTTTTCTTTTAAGGTGTTTAGGATGTCCTTCATATTAACGATGATCTGGAATGTTTATTCGAAGAACTTTATCTTTTTTGATTATTGATGTTGAATTATGTTCAAATTTCATTGTTTTTCCTTGATTTCATAAATGTCGAGACCTTTCACGAACCTTGGACCGTCGTTGGCTGGAGCTATAGAAGAGCTGGAAAACAACTACGAAACATCATCTATTGAAGAACCCGACAACCTACGTCTTGAAATCGAGAAACTTCGAGCATCAACCGAAGACCAGATCCTAAAGCTCCGTTCAGAGTACCTAGAAAAAGAAACCGAGCTTCTTTCCCTTCTCCCCGAAGAAGAAAAACTTGCTCTTTTAAACTCTCGTCCCCAGTCCTTATTCGCAGACCCTTCAAGTCTTTTAGAAGAAGAAGGAAAGCCTTGGACATCAATAAGCATGGACGAGTCAAAAGACGCTTCCGACATGGAAGCCCGCATAAGAGGAGAAATGGAAAACGACTTCATTCGCACTGAAAAAGCCCTCGTCAAAGAATACGAAGAAAAAATGGAAGCCGCAGTAAGAGAAGTCGAAATCAAACTCAATCAATACTGGGAATCCCGGGCCGAAGAACTTGAGGAAAAAATCAGAGCCTTGGAAGAAAGCAAGCCGAAGAACAGCAAAGACTTAGAAAAAAAGTTCCAAAGTTACTACGACGACCTTCTTGAGAAGTCAAAAGAAGAACTCGCTGAAGAACTTGAAGCGAAAATCAAGGAAAAATACGAAAATTTACTTCAGATGGAAATGGAAAATAATTCAGGTTTGGACTTTGAAACTGAAAATCAAATCAGACAGGAAATGGAATTCGCCTTTCAACAACGACTCAGGGATGAGAAACAAGCCTGGCAGTCTGAAATTGAAGCGACTTATATGCATGAACTTCGAAAGAAAAATGATTTCAGCTTGAAACAAAAACTAGAGGCTATTGAAGAAAAAGTGAAAAGTGAAGCCTCTGAAGAGATTAATCGAAAAATCGCAGAACTTCAAAAAGAAGCAGATCAAAAAATCGCTGCTTATAAAAGTGAGACAAGTAAGGAAGACTTGGAAATGATTAAGGAAAGGTTTAAGGAAGAGTTTAAAGCGAAGTTAAGAGCGGAACAGGATAGTTCTTATAGAAGTCTTCTTGATCCTCGTCAAAAACAAGCGATTGAACAGGATTTGAGGAAAGAACTTACAGATAAGTTGGAAAAAGAACTTTATGAAGAAGCGGAGTTTAATTTAAGGAGTAAAGTTAAAAGTGAACTTGCTGAATTGTATAAAAATAGGCAGAAACAGCTCAGGCAAGATATGAAAAATAAGCTAAAAAATGCTGAAGATAGACTTAATGAGCAGTTTCGAAGTGAAATTGAACAACAGGTCGCTGAAATCGTCGCAAAAAGAGAAAAAGAACTCATGGCTGACTATAAAAGGCAGCTTGAAAGGAATAAGAAGGAAATTGAAGCACAACTTACTAAAGAGTTCGAAGCTAAGTATTTGAAAGAGAGAGAAGCACTTAATGATGAACTCACTGAAATTACTAAGAATAAAGCTTTGCTCACTGCACAGCTTAAAAGTGTCAAACAACAGAAAAAAGAAGAGCTCAGTAAAATAAAAAAACAGAGAGAGGAAATTAATGAGAGGCTTCAGGAACTTGTTGTGCCTGAGAAAAAACCTCAAAAGTATTTTTAGAATGTTAGGATATTTAATAGATGGTATATGAAGGACTTAAGTAATAATAAAGATAAGATTTAAATACCTCAATCAAACAACCCACTATAAATAACCTATAATAACATCCTAATTCTTTTTATTCTTGAAATAGTCATTAATCACAATATCCATCAACACATCCAGACTCAACTTCTTCAAATCATGATCAACTCTCTCACAATCAACAAACCTACAAAAAGCTTCTAAAAACTCAGCAAATTTCAAGAAACTTTCAATATACTTTGCATACCTCTTAGTCTCCTTGGCCAAATAACAGCACTTAAAAGCAAGTTCATCATTCCTTGAATACCTCGCAACAACCTTTGCAAAATCCTTAAAACTAACAACCCCATCTTTTTCAACCGAAGAAAAACAATTCAAAATCCATTCTCGATGTTTTTTCAATACCTTATCAACAGCGAAATTCCAATATTTTTTATTTCGAAACTCATTACTTTCAGCAGTCCCTCCAATCAAAGCGATTTCCTTAGCAATACTTTCAATCGCTTCAAGTTGCGAAATAAGTCCACCTCGATGATACCTGACAAGAGCAACCCTTACAATTAATTCCAAAAACTGAAAACGTGCCATTTCAGACTGCACTTCAGAATTACTCGTTTTAACCAACTTGATCATTGCAATTAAATCATTCGTCTTCAAGACAGAGCCGTCTAAAATCGCCCGACTTGAAAAGGCTTCACAGATGTTTTCTTGCCAGGCCTTCCAAGAAGAGCAGCTTAGTGAGTAGAGGTATTTGTGAAGATCTTTGATTATTGGGTAGTTTTGCTTTAGAAGTCGAAGGCTGTGGTCTTTTGACTCGGTTAGAAGAGATGCGGAATTAGAAAGGCTCATGTCGTAGTCGAAGCAATGGTCTAATAGCTTTGAAGTGTCTGACTGGTAGTCTCGGAATATCGATGTTTTTGACTCCCATGAGAAGGATGAAAGGTTGTTTACTTGGTAACGTGGATGAGCACGTGGGAAAAAATCACGCCACATTATTTGGCTACATTCTTTGTTTATTAAGTAGTTTTGCTCTGTTATTATCATTTCGTTTAGGCATATTGGGTTTTGAAGGATGTCTGCTGGGTAGTCTGTGGTAAAGATTTGTCGGGATTCGCTTGAAAAAAAAAACTTTACCTTTCCAGGAGGACATATTTTACAAGCTTTAAAATTCCCATCATTAATTTTTTCCATTTCATCTTTTTCAAACCCATAAAGTTCAAGATGCAGAAAAACAGTTTTGAATCCACCTCTAACAACAATAGTAACTTCATTCCACTTCTGACAAACCCAGCAGTTAGGATCTTTTCTTCTTTTCTGGCTCATCAACGGTTTATAAATATGCAAATTTCTTGCCCTGCAGCTCAAAACATCAATCTTTAAAAATCCTTTCTCGTCAATCCTTGCTCCATTGCCCTCCATATGAAGCCCGATGATAGTAGTGTTAAATGAAAGTGCTTCAGCAAGTACTTTGCAGTCATTTTCATTGAAACCATTGTTGGACAAGTCAAGATGATAAATTTTTATATTTTGACGAATGGCTTTCGCTAAACTTTTTACTGGGACTCCTGCTGGGCTGCTGAAGGAGTTAAAAGAAAGGTCGAGCACTTTTATAGAGTTGTTGTCTGACAATGCTTCTGCAAGGACTTGCGCGCCTTCACCTTTTATTGAGTTCCAGTGAAGGTCGAGTTTTTCAAGGGTGTGGGTCTGTTTTAGGTACTTTCCTAGAGCTGATGCGCCGTATTCTGTGATTTGGTTGTTTGCTAGACCGAGACTTGTCAGTTTGTCGAAGTTGCTGAGGACTGAACACATTAATACTGTTGATCTGTCTCCTAAATTATTACTATCCAAGTTCAAAACAGTGAGTTTAGCGAAATTAAGTTCAATGATAGCACAAATCTTGCTAATAGTTTTCAACCCAATTAAATTCTCAGAAAGATCCAACTCATTCAAATACCGAGGGTTAATTTTATTAACCAAGTCAAAAGCGCCTTGATCACTAAGACGGTTGTTTTTAAATACAGCTCTGCTAAGTTTAACAAGGCGAATACCTTCAGCCAAGGCATCAGCATAAATATTCCCAATCGAATAATGACTCAAATCAAGTGACTGTTGCGTGCGACACTTGCTAAGCATTCCGACAGTTCCAGGTACAAGTCGATTTTCCTTGACCTTAGTTAAATAAGCACAAACCGGTGAATCAGCAGCTTTTTCATGTTTTCTCTTATCTAGAACCTTTTCCAAGTTCTTGAAAGTGTCCATATAAGTCAAAATCGCCTGAGTTTTATTCAGTTCTGGAAAAGGCGCAGTTTGAACCAAAGGCTTTAAAAAGACTAACTGTTGTGAAGCACTTCCTCGAATACAAAGACTTCTGTTTACTTTTTTTTTGTTTATTTGCTTTGAAGTCGCGTGATGTCTGCGGTGTCGAAATAAGAGCCTTTCTTGATCCATTATAAGGTTTAGTTATTAATGTTAGGATTTTACTTCACTTGAAGATGCGATCGCCTTCACCATTCGAGTTAAGATGAAAATTGCTGTTTCTTTAGAAACGTTTGAGACTTTTTCTGGAACTTGCATTGCTTCGAGAAGGTTGTTTAAGAAAATAGTTCTTACCTTTGGGTGTTCACTGTTTTTGTAGATTATTTTAGTCAATCGCTTTACTTGTTGGTATTCGTATTCGGTTTGTTTTAATGAGTTTATTAGGTGGTTGCTTAGTTCTTCGATAGTCACCTCGAGTACCATACCGAAACTGCTCCAGATCGCATTTGAAGCTAAGGCGTTTATTTCTCGATGGTCTAAGTGGCTTAAGAGTAAAGTTACAACTCTCACAGCAAGTTTTTTCGTTACTTTAAAAACGCAATCAGAATTTTTTGAAATAACCTCCTCTATAGTAACTTCCGATTCCTCTTTATTTGAATTTTTTATTGGTGAGTTATTTTTCTTACTTTCCACACTTCTTTCTTGAACAGTCATACACGAGATATGCAAAGTTGGACTATTCACCCGGTTCAACTGTGAAGAGGGCGAAAGAGGTAAAGCTTGCTCAAATCTTCTAGAATTCGTAAGCCGTCCTCTCGGAGTGGCAGGTGGCAGCCCTTTCGCCAGTGGAGCCTTAACCGTCGTTGATGAGACAACAAAATTAGACCCAGAGAGGTTAAAAAAAGTCCAATCATGTTGACCTGCAGTTTGAATAGCAAACTTCGGGTATGCAACTTGAATAATATAAGAATCAGTCAACTTTCCTGGATAATTTTCAGAACTTTCCAGTCCTCTTCCTTCAAGTATCAAAAACTGCGAATTAAACTGCAAGATATTCAAGTTACTGCCTTCAAGATTCTTTCCTCCATAAATTAACACCTTGGAATTGTTACTCAAACAAATAGGCGAGAAAAGTGCTTCACTTAACCGAAAACTTTCCTTTAAAAATTCTGAATCACCTGACAAGTCCAGAGAAAACACTTCAAAATTCGGTTCTCCATTTAAAAACCTTCCAGCAAAGTAAAAAAATTTACCATTATAAATAAAACTTGCAGATTCCATCAAAGTATCAACATTAAATCCATATCTTGACACATTATAATTAAAAGCCCGTCCAAAAGTGCTACCATCAAAAACTTCCCAATAATTTTCCAAGATTTTATACCTCATTAAAGGAAGACTTAAAAATTCACTTCCAACACTAGGGTCTTCATTTTTCCGACAGCCTCCAGCGAAGTAAAGAAAAGACCGATACGAATGAATGGACCCTAGTTTGCATCTGACGGGTGGAGGGTGAATATTTCTGATGAACATTTGATCCATATCAATAATAAAGCTCGATTTTTTCAGACTTCCTGAATCTTTCGATCCCCCGACAGTGATAATAGAAAAGTCATTCAAATACCCAATCCCTGAGTCTTTCGGAATTTTCAGATCTTTACCAAATGTTTTCTTCTCAATTTTCAAATCTTTCAAGAAAAAGACCTCTCCAGTCTTCCTATGAAAATAATAAATAAAAGGTTCAGGACCCCTTCCACCTACAGGGGTGACTGAAGATGACCTTTGACTTTTGTTCCCCATTTATTATCACAAAGGTCCCTCATAAAAATGCTAGGAGGACGCATCGGTGGCGGCAAGACCAACCAGCTTCTATCAGACATCACGACTTCAGTCATCGCTGAGAAAGCCACAGAGCACCTTGTTGCCATGCAACAAGAAGACGTCAGAACTGGAGAAGAAGATCAGGATGACGACTTGGAACAACTCCGGCAAAAGCGAATGGCTGAATTGAAAAATTCAAGAAAAGAACAGATTGAAAATGTTACTGTCAGAGGACATGGACAGTATACTGAAATCACTCAAGATGAGTTCTTGCCGGCTGTTACTGCTAGTCGACAGGTGATTTGTCATTTTTATCATCAGGACTTTCAGAGATGCAAAATTATTGATAAACATTTGCAACTTCTTGCGAGAAGTCATGTCGAAACTAGGTTTGTGTTTATTAATGCTGAAAAAGCACCCTTTTTTGTGGAGAGGCTTAATGTTAGAACACTTCCTACTATATTGTTTTTTAGAGATGGAATCAATTTTGAAAGGGTTTTAGGATTTGATGGCATTTCGAATAAGGATAACTTTCCTACTGCTGCTCTTGCGAAAAGACTTGCTAGGTCTGGAATGATTACGCCGAAAAATCAGGATGAAAGTGGCTCTGATAGTGATGATAATTAGTGAATTGTTTTTAGGATGAGGTTTAAGGTTAGGATCTTGGCTTAGAGAGCAATTTTATCTAAAAAGCATTAGAGTTTTTATAAATATTCTTAAGATGCTAATCCTAACAATTCAAATGACTATCCTAAACTCTCATACTTTAAAATTTTTAAATATCTTAATAAAAGATCAACCAGGATGTAAAAATTTTAGAACCAACACCTAAAAAATCCCACTTCCAATAAAATCTCTTACTTATTATAATACAATAATCATCAAAACAAAAATTTTAATAACTAATCCTCTTCCTCAAACTCTAATCAAAACCATTTTAATTTATCTAAAAATCTTGTATACAAGACTGGTCATAAAACATTTTCAAAATCTGCTCAGGCGATGTAGAATCATGCGGTTTTTTATCAGGTCGATTCCTAACAAATCTTGGAAATCTGATACTAATTCCTTTATTTTCAGCAGCTCTGCCCCAAGCACTTGTATGTTTTGGTGAAATCGAAAGGTCAGCACCTTGAATTTCCCAAACAATCTCAGGTTGGAACCAGACATCAATATCATTATGCAAAGACCTGAAATTACTGAGAGGCTTCGGAATTTCCAAGTCTTTTAAAGTGCTAAACATGAGTTGAAGCATTTCTTCTTTAAATCCTGTTCCAGCTTTACAAACAGTTTGATACTCGTCGTTATCAGGGTCATAAATAGCGAGTAAATATGACCCATAGACTCCAGTTCTTTTTCCAGTCCCGAAGTAAGCCCCGATGGGGATCAGGTCGACTGAATCAGTCATTTTATTCTGGCCACTGTCTTCTGTGATGTAGTCTTTTTTTAGTTTGAGCCAGTTAAATGAACGACGAGCTGGCTCGTATTGAGCGTTTGAGACAAGAGTTTTTACCATGAGTCCTTCGCAGCCGATTCTCACTGATTCGACGAGGAGACTTTCAATATCTTCAAACAAGGTCACATTTTTGAACTCAATATACTGCAATTTCCCTTTTTCTTCTTGAATCGACTTGAACAGAACCTCTCTCCGGTCATTCAAGTTCAAGTCAAGCAGACTTCGTCCATTAAGATATAAAATATCGAAAACAAATACACAGACATTAATTTCAATGCTGTGGATGTCGACGTTCACGCGACTTCGGTGCTGGATCTCTTGAAAGGGCTTGATCCTGTTGGTTCTGCTATCAAAGGCCACTACTTCCGAGTCGATTATACAGTCGCTGATTGAATCAGGATTGATGTGCTGCTGTAAGAACTGAATTATGTCTGGGTACATACCTGTCATGTCTTCTGCACCTCTGCTGTATATCTTGATTGTTCTGTCTGGCAATATGTGGATCTGAGCGCGCATACCGTCGTATTTGAACTCGCAGGTGAACTCGATGTCTGTGAATCGCTTTAAAATTTCCTTGATTCCTTTTGTTGGCTGGGCTAACATTGGCTTTACTGGGGTCCCTGGAGTGATTCTGCATTCTTTGAAGATTGAAGTGATGTCGTCGCCTGGACTATATTTCAGAAGCTCGCCAATAACCTTATCATAATCTGGGCACTCGTTAATAGCTTTACTTAAACATTCCTCAAAAGCTTCAGAAAGACTCGAGACTTCCGCTTTGACCACCTGTGGCGGGAAGGACTGATTAGGAGGTGTAAGTGAAGCAGCTCTTGCTAAAGCGCTTATCATAGTCAGCTCAGAGGCTCCTATTTTCAACGACTTTTGAACAATTCTGACCAAATATTTTATCTCTTCTGAGTCAGCCTGCTGCATAAGTTTGATGAGTTCGTCTTCTTTTAAGGCAACTGAATTATTTCCATGAGTTGTCGCGATTTTCCAAAGGGAATCGTAAACTCTTTCTATTGTCAGAGGAACCTTTTTTGTCTGCTTGCTGAAGTAACTGGTCAAATTTTTCTGACTTGCCTTGCCATTCCCTGCGACAGTCCCCAAATCTCCGATGTTATTTTCAGAAGCTTTTATTGATTTTGGGGTCTGTCCAACGGTCTTGGCTATTGCTTTGTAAAGCATTTCATTTCCGATTCCTAATTCAGTTCCATGATGTTCGGGGCAGAGTCTTCCAATGCAGAGATAAAAACATTTTACTAAATGCGCAGGATTCAGTACAATAATAGATCTAAATAAGTTGCTCATGATTTCCTTTTGAATATTTTTCGAGTTTTTTCCCTTTGAAGATTCAACTTCTTCAAAAGCTCCTGTTAAACATTTGAAAGGAACAGGTTCTTGCACCTTAAATCTCGCGTCAAGGATGATATCAAACCTTTCAGATGAAAGACTTCGAGGATCTGGGTTAAGAGAATAGGAATGACTTTCAAATGAGGGCTGACTTGATTGACTCTTCGTAAAAGATGCAGAGTTTTTGATTGGAACTTTTGCAGCATCGACCGCGGGAACTGGTTGAGATGATTTGTTTGGATTTGATTCACTTGAAGGAATTTCCGATCTTTTGGGCGTTGGAGCTGAACAGAATTTCATGATTGACTGCTGAAGTTTAGTGGAATCTAAATGATGATTACATACCTTCCATATTTATATCCCTCTAGATTTATAAAAGAGTTATTTATTAGGGTAGTATTAGAATTTTTTTAAGATCGTAAAGTTGATATAATTGGATTGATTGGTTTCAATATTATTTTTCATTCTTAGATTGAAATTTGATTTTTTTTTTTTCGTGTTTTTAGGGCTAAAAGGAAAATTTAGAATTGATTGATTTAAATTAGTGGAATACTTTTAGAATATTCATAATGTGACTTTCTCATCTACCTACTTCGGATTATTAAATTGAGACATGCAATTTAGACCAAATTAACTATAAATATGAAAGATAAGACCTGAAAGGTTCCAAATGAATCTTCGTGGTTTTCTCGAATTTTTGACTTGGCTGCTGGGGCGAAACCAATGCTTGAGTTTTCGTAGTTAAATATAGTGAAGTAACTCTCTAAAAATACTTGCCCGAATATCCATGAGCCTGCTCTGTTGAATTGAATCAGAAGGGTGCACCATTCTTTTTCACATTCCCAGATTGTGTTATTGCTTAAAACAACTTTGAAATCACCTAAGCTGAACTCAAGGCTAGGTAAAGGGTGGTTTTTTTCTCTGAGACACTTGATAACGAAATTCTTAGGGATCTGCTCACAAGTCAACCCTTGCAATACCAAATAAGGAACAAACCTAAAATACTCATTCAAATCTCCAAAAACATATCTAATAGTCGAAGAAAACTGAACTGAAATATTCCCAGTCGAATACCAAGTTCCAAATCTAAAAGTATCAAATATGACTTCCCAATGCATTTCCTGTGAAGCCTTCATATAAACCAACTCTTCCGGCGCCGAGCTATAATGCTGCAAGTTGAATCCTCCAACTTCCAAAGACGGTTTCGGGTATGTTTCTTTATTAGTCATAGAAAAGTTGTTAACATACAAAGCAAACACTGCTGAATCGATTTCCCCTGAATTTTTCAAAGCTACCACGAAAGGAACATGAAAATCATCGATTTTATGCGTCAGTCCTAAAGCTCCGTCAACAGAATAATTCGAGCAGCTGGTGTCCGAAGAAGCCAAAGTCAAGTTGTATCGAACTGAAGATAAACCTGAAAAAGTATTGAGCATTAAAAAGTCTGAGGCCAGTTCTCCATTATATCGGCAGGTGTTGAAACTCTTAATGAATCTTACTGATCCTGATGAATAATTCGCTATTTTTTTGTAAGTGCTGGAGGATTTTGGATTGTATTGGTTTTTAAAATTTGCGCATGTGTTGCAGTTTTTTCGCTCCAGCCATACTCCCTTTTTAGAATTTACGTTGCGGTAGAGGTCGACAACTAGGTTGAAAATTTTAGATGGGTTACCGATGTAGACTTGAGCTGCGTAGACAGCCTACATAACTAATACATGCTCAATTTCAAACACAGCAACATCTTTCCCAAATACATTCGACCGGTTAAGATGTATGACTTCAAGCTGGTGGGCGAAACAAACAATTCTAAACAACACTAACCAAGAAACAATCATAATTATATCCCATAGTAGTCCTTAAAATTGTCTCCATATAATTCACCTATTCATTTCTGTTAACCCCTCATTCTATTATAAATATCAAGTAAAACTCCAAACCATAATAATCCTTCCATAATAAACCCAACCTTACATGAATCCAATCATCTACCTCAATCTCCTCATACCTCAAATCTTTTCCCTTCAACAACAAACAAGCCAAGGCCTCCTCGCTTCTGAAATCGAAGCAATCGGTGCTCAAACATCAGATTTTTCTTCCCAAGCTTCTTCCGCTTTCAATTCTTTAAACAAAAAGTTAGAATCCGAGCAGAATTTCACAAGTTCAACATCAGAATCATTAATCTCTTCAAAAATCACAGAACTTGAAACAGAATACAAAAAAATCGAGTCAAAACTACAGCCATTGTTAAATCTTTACCAAATCGCATCAAAGAACTGTAAAGAGCACCTTTCATGTGAGTCATGCAGCAAGTCCAGCAGTTGTGTTTGGTGCACAATTGAGTCAAAATGTGTGAATGGAGACGAATTCGGCCCTGCTGAAGCGGATTGCGCGGATTTTTTGTATAAAGAATGCAGCTATCCAGGGTGTGAAGAGTATCAAGACTGCAACACTTGCATCTCTGACCCTGTCTGCGGATGGTGCAACATCGGGCATGTCTGCTATGAAGCCAGTCAAGTCCTCATCGGCGAATGCGACTTTCAATATTTTTACCATTCTCAGGGAAACACCTCTTGTCCTCAGTATGTGAAAAGTGAGAAAATGGTTTATGATAATACTGATGAGGTCTTACTCGCTGAAATTCATAGTCTTGAAGGTATTTTAATTGATATTCAACAGGAAATCAGTACTTTGAAAGAAAGAAAAACGGAAATTGTAAGAAAAGCGGCTAAACAGGTTGAGGTTGAGAATGATACTGATTTGAAAAGTTATGATGGAATTGTTAGTCAGACTGATGACCAGGCTATTAGGGAAAGTCAGGAGAAACAAGACTGGCAGGCGAAACTTTGGAGTCAATGGTCGCAGGATGTGAATTTGGAAATTGATGATGATGTTCAGAGGGAGTTTGGAGAGGTTTTGGAGGAGATTAACAAGTATATGGAATAGATCTGTTTTTATTAATTTTTTATGTTTTTTAGGAATTTTAGTTCGAGATTATTATTGGTGGCATGTGGAATGGATTTAGAGTTTGGTTTTTCAAGATTTTGGAAATTGATAAGCTGTGATTTGGAATTATTTGGTTTGTTTGTGAGATGATATGGGATATTTTTTAGGAACTGGTTTAATTTTTGATAGATTTTTTACAATAGTTAAGATTTCGGCTGACTTTTAATGATATGGTTTATTTAACCAATCAATAATTTTAATAAAAATCTACCTTTATTATGAGATTGTAAGGATTGGAGTGGAGATCTGTGAATGATCTTCGAATTTTTTATTGCAAACAGAAATTTCTTATCATTCAATGAATATCTCATATTGTAAATATCATCTAATTAAAGTTATCCTCATTAATCAAAACATGAACACCGATGAATCATCTTGCTCAATCTGCAAAAAATCCTTCAACTCTCTCAGTAAGCCAAAAAAAATCTGCAGGTTCTGTGGAAAGGTCATTTGTCAGAAATGCTCTACAATAAAACACCAAGAAAACTCATCCAAAAAGCGTATTTGCGAGAAGTGTTTTCAAGTAAACCTTCAAAAATCTCTTCTTTCAAACAAGTCATCCTCTTTTCAAGGTTTTTTAGATGTGATAAATCTCAAAAAAGCTGAAAAGTCGTCTTTGGACCTTCAGATAGCCGAGTTAGAAAAAGACTTGTCGCTGACTAAGGAGCATATAAGCGAAATCCGAGGAATACACAACAAAGAACTCAACGTGATTAGAGAAAAAAGAGTGAAACTCGAAGAAAGTCTTCAAGTTTTAAATGAAAGCTTGAGAAATATAGAAGAGTCTGAAGGGATCATGATGGAGAGAATCAAAAATTTGAGATTAAAAGTTGAGGAATATAATGAAATTCTTATTCAAGTTAATCAGGACCAGTCACAGCTGGATGATCGGATTTATCAGACTAAGGAGATGCTTTGTAAAACTATGAATGAAAATGAAACTCTTCATGAGGTGGTCAATCAAGAAATTACTGAATTTTCTATAAAAGGAAAATTTTTACAGAAGAGAATCGACAAGTTTCATAGAAAAACTTTAGGAAACATTGAATCATTTAATTCCGACATTGCATTTCTAACTGTCCAAGTCAAAGATCTCGAAAAAAAAGTTCAGGAGAAAAGGATTGAGCTGAGTCTAAAGAAAGACCTTTACCAAAACTCGCACATCTACTTGTCTGTTGATAACTAATTTAATCTCTTTAATGCTTGATATCTACTTAGCCAGGTTTATTCGATTATTGAGAGGAAAGTATAAAACTTGCATGTCCTAAGCATAAAAAATTTCCCAGTCGAATTATTCAAAAATTAGAAGGATTCCAGATCAGCTAAATCTTGGAAAGCTTGAGGGAATGTTCAACTTTCAGATTATTCAGCTTAGAGGATTTCTAGTAGAACTGCAAAATTTATAGCTTGAGTTGTCATCATCAATCAGATTCACCTTAGATAATCAATTAAACTCTATCATAAATCGCTACTTAAGTCACTTCTATATCCACCTAGGGTCCATCTCATCTTCTATTGATTTTCTGATGTTAACAAGTTTTCGTATTTCCTAGAAAGTTATTCTCTTTTTTGCAATCTTCCATCCAAACCTTTCAAATCAATTCTGTTGAGCTAAACTTAACTCCTAAAATAACAACAACTATTCCTAAGCAATATTCAGTGCTAATCAAACTTCCTCAGGCCATATCCCATCCTCTAACCCTAAAAACAAAAAAATCCAAAAAAATACCAAATCACCTCAAAAAGCCATCTCCTCAATCAAATCCTAAAAACTCCTAAAATCCTCTAAAATTCCCTTTAAAACCCCTAACTTCTCTTCACTCTTCTAAAAAAAAGGTATTTCTCGTAACCATCAGACCTTTTTAATCCCTTGATTTCCCTAGAAAAATCACCAGACCTTCCAGAAAATCATTCGAAACCACTTAAATACTGAATGATCTTCAAGATCATCTTCAAGATCTTCTTCTCTAAAAAAAAACCTATAATCTAAAAAAACCTCTAAAAAACCCTTCCCCAGATACCAAGAAATCCTTCAAATCCTGCTAAAACCTTAAAAAACTCCTCCTTTCCTTAACTTCCTAATCATGAAAACCTAGATTTTCCATTAAACCCAAAACCCAATTTTCAAAAACTGCCATATTTTCAAAGATAAAAGGCGGTGTCCGTTTCCAACTTTTATAATGGTTTTAAAGAGTTTAATCGCCGCGCTCCTTATAGGTATGATCAGTGCAAGCCAAGTTGCCCCGCAGTCAATACTTGGTCACCCGGGCATAGTAGACGGAAGTTTTATACAAAAGTCGATAGAAGACGAGGAACACTGCGAATGTGTAGATAAAGATAATTGTTTGGGACATGTTAAAGTGAAAGTAGAATGCAAGAATGGTATCTGTAAAGTCACTGATACCTCAGAAACACAAGATTTCGAACTCGCCTTCGAAATGGAAACCCTTGAAAGCGACAACGGTGCCTGTTGTGGGGAAGTCGTTGAGTCAAGCCCTGAAAGCTCTGAAAGTCTCACTTCGAGTGAATTGAGTGAACTGGATAGCATTGAATCAGAGATTGACAGTATCTTATCAGAAATTGACAGCATCAACTCAGAAATTGACAGTATTGACTCTGAAATCAGTTCATTAGAAAGTGGATCACATCATTGCCACAGTCACGAACACTCACATGAAAGTTCAGAAAGCAGTATTGAAAGTTCTATCGATAGTCTAGAGTCTGAAATCGATAGTCTTCGAAGTGACATTGATTCTATTGAAAGCAGTATCGAATCTGAAGAAGATTCACTTTCAAGTCTTGAAAGTGAGTTAAGTAGTTTGCAAAGTGAACTGTCTTCACTTGAGTCTGAGCTGGACTCAGTGGAAAGTTCTTTGGAAAGTGAAGAGTCTGAAGAAAGCAGTATTGAGTCTTCTATCTCGAGTCTTGAATCTGAATTGAGTTCTTTGGAAAGTGAAGAAAGCAGCATTGAATCTGAGATAAGCAGTTTGGAATCTGACATCAGCTCTCAACAGTCAGAGATCAGTTCACTTGAAAGTGAAGAAAGCAGTCTTGAGTCAGAACTCAGCAGCATCGAGTCTGAACTGAGTAGCTTGGAAAGTGAATTAAGTTCATTACAAAGTGAAGAAAGCAGCTTGGAATCTGAACTTAGTAGTCTTGAATCATCAATCAGCAGCGTGGAAAGCAACATCACTTCAGAAGAAAGTACAATCAGCAGTTTAGAGTCTGAGGAAAGTAGTCTTGAATCAGAACTATCATCTTTAGAAAGTGATTTAAGCAGCCTTGAAAGCGAATTATCTTCTTTAGAATCAGAAGAAAGTTCATTGGAATCACACATCAGTAGTCTTGAAAGTGAAATTTCTTCACTAGAATCTACTCTTTCATCACTTGAATCAGAAGAAAGCAGTATTCTCAGTGATATTTCTTCTCTTGAAAGCGAAATCAGCAGTATTGAAAGCGAACTTTCAAGTTTAACTAGTGAAGAATCAAGTCTTAGAAGCAGTTTAGAAAGCGAGTTAAGTTCTTTAGTCTCTGAACTCGATTCTCTTCAAAGTGAACTCAGCTCAGTGCAATCCGAAGAAGATTCAATTGAAAGTGAACTGAGCAGCCTTCAAAGCAGTTTATCATCAGCTGAAAGTGAGTTAAGCAGTATTGAATCAGAAGAAAGTGAAATTTCAAGTGAAATATCTGATATCGACAGCGAAATTTCTAGTATTGAAAGTGAAATCAGTAGCATTGAAAGCAGCATCGAATCTCATGAATCAGAATTAAGCAGTCTCGAGTCAGAACTGAGCAGTTTAGAAAGTGAAGAAAGCAGCATCGAGTCTGAATTAAGCAGTGTTCGATCAGAGGAAAGTTCAATTGAAAGCCAAATCAGTAGTTTAGAATCCGAGGAAAGTTCAATAGAATCAGAAATTTCGAGTATTGAAAGTGAAATAAGCGACCTTTCGAGCCTAATCAGTTCAGAAGAAAGCGAAATTTCAAGTCTTGAATCAGAACTTTCAAGCATCAACAGCGAAGAAGACGATATTTCCAGCGAAATAAGTTCTCTTGAAAGTGAACTGAGCTCTGTTGAATCAGAAATCGACTCATTAGAAAGTGAAATATCATCAATTGAATCAGAAATCGATAGTGTTGAAAGCTCAATCAGTTCAGTTGAATCAAGCATCAGCAGCATTGAATCTGAAATTTCTAGTGAAGAGTCCTCTATCGATGACATTGACAGTGAAATAGATTCAATTAAAAGTAGCATTGAGTCTCTTGAAAGTGAATTAGATTCTCTTGAATCTGAAGAAGACGATTTTGAAAGCGACATTGATTCTTTTGAATCTGATATCGACTCTTTGGAATCAGAAGAAGATTCTCTTGAGTCTGAACTTGATAGTCTTCAGTCTGAGTTGGATAGTTTGAGGTCAGAGGAAGATTCTATTCATAGTTATGACTCTGATGAAGAAGTTGATTCAATTCATTCTTCTATTTCAGATCTACAGAGCGAACTTGATAGTCTTGAAAGTGAAGAAGATAGTCTTGACTCGGAAGAGGATAGCATTGAAAGCGAAATTTCTAGCATTGAAAGTGAAATTAGTAGTCTTGAAAGTGAACAAGACAGCCTTGAAAGCGAAATGGACAGCATCAAGTCAGAATTGGATAGTCTTGAAAGCAGTGAAGAAAGTCTTGAAAGTGAAGCTGATAGCCTTCAAAGTGAAATCGATAGTTTGGAAAGTGAAGAAGATTCTATTGAAAGTGAGATCGATAGCTATGAAAGTGAAGAGGATAGCATCAGTTCACAAATTAGTAGCTTGGAATCACAGGAAAGTTCAATTGAAAGCCAGATTTCCTCTATTGAATCTTCCATTTCTAGCGAAGAAAGCTTGATATCTTCACATGAAAGCTCAATTTCATCTTTAGAAAGCGAAATCAGCAGCTTAAATTCAGAAGAAGATTCAATCGCCAGTGAAATCGATTCTCTTGAAAGTGAGTTATCATCTCTAGAAAGTGAGGTATCATCTTTAGAATCAGAATTATCATCAGTCAGAAGTGATCTCTCATCAGTTCACTCAGAAGAGTCATCTATTGAAAGCCAAATAAGTTCAATCGAGTCAGAGATTTCTTCAATCGAATCAGAAATTTCTTCCCTTGAAAGCGAAGAGTCTGAAATTTCATCAGAACTTTCTTCTTTAGAAAGCGAAAGCTCAGAGATCCAATCAGAACTCTCATCTGTGGAAAGCTCGATTTCTTCAGTTGAATCTGAAATTTCAAGTATAAATAGCGAAGAAGATTCAATTGAATCAGAAATTTCGAGTCTTAACTCTGAAGAAGATTCATTGGAATCTGATATTTCGAGCATGGAAAGTGATTTGGACTCTTATCAAAGTGAGTTGTCGTCTCTTGAAAGTGAACTCTCTTCTCTTGAGAGCGATTTAGACAGTGCAACATCAAGCGAGGTAAGTTCGATTCTTTCTGAAATTTCATCAGTTGAATCTGAAATTTCTTCAGTTGAAAGTGAAATTAGCAGCCTTATTAGTGATATTTCGAGTGCTGAGTCAGAATTGTCTAGTCTTATTAGTGAGGAAAGCTCATTGCAAAGTGAGTTAAGTAGTCTGCAGTCTGAGGAGAGCTCATTGGAAAGTGAATTGAGTTCTTTAGAGTCTCATGAAAGCAGTTTAGAATCTGAACTTAGTAGTATTCATTCTGAAGAGGATTCACTTGAAAGCGAACTCAGCAGCGTCGAGTCAGAAATCGATTCTCTCGAATCTGAACTAAGTTCTCTTGAATCTGAGTTAAGCAGTTTGGAAAGTGAGTTAAGCTCTCTTGAAAGCGAATCAAGTTCATTAGAAAGCCAGTCCAGCAGTCTAGTCTCCAACATCAGTTCTCTAGAATCAGAAATCAGTTCAATAGAAAGTGAAATTAGTTCTCTTGAAAGTGAATTAAGTTCCCTCGAAAGTGAGGAAAGCAGTTTAGAAAGTGAGATCAGTTCTTTAGAAAGCAGCATAAGCAGCCTTGAAAGTGAAATCAGTTCAGAAATCAGCGAAATCAGCAGCTTAGAGTCCCAAGTAAGTTCAATCGAAAGCGAAATCAGCAGCTTAGAGTCAGATCTAAGTTCAATCGAAAGCAATATAACCAGTTTAGAAAGCGATCTTTCCTCCCTTCAATCCGAAATAAGTTCCTTAGAAAGTGAATTAGACTCAGTTGAAAGTGAGTTAGACTCAGTCCGCAGTGAGGAAGACAGTGTCCAGTCATCATTAGATTCAGTTGAAAGCGAATACGACAGTCTTCAGTCTGAAGAAGATTCACTCGAGTCCGAAGCTGACTCTTTGGCTTCTGAAGAAGATTCCCTTGAGTCTGAGCAGGATTCCGTTGAGTCTGAGCAAGATAGTATTGAAAGCGAAATTGACTCTTTAAGATCAGAAATTGATTCGATTAGAAGTGATTCAAGTGAGACTAGAAGCAGCTTGGAGAGCGAACTTGATTCACTTGAGTCTGAGGAGAGTAGTCTACTGAGCGAATTGGATAGCTTGATTTCTGAAGAATCAAGCCTTCAAAGCAATATAAGTTCTCTTGAGTCGGAAGTTGATAGCATTGAATCAGAAGTCTCAAGCCTGGAAAGTGAGGAAAGTTCTATTGAAAGTGAACTGGATTCATTGGAAAGTGAAGAATCTAGCTTAGAAAGTGAACTTAGCAGCCTTCAAAGTGAAGAGGATAGCTTGGAAAGCGAGTTAAGTAGTTTGGAAAGTGAGGAAAGTAGCCTTGAAAGTGAATTGGATAGTGTTGAAAGTGAGGAAGATAGCATTGAATCTTCGATTAGTTCGGTAGAAAGTGAATTGAGCAGTGTTGAAAGTGAAATTAGCAGCGTTGAAAGTGAAATTAGCAGTGTTGAATCTGAAATTAGCTCAATTAACTCAGAAGAAGATAGCATTGAATCTGAACTTAGCTCAATCAACTCAGAGGAAGATAGCATCGAATCTGAACTGAGCTCAATCAACTCAGAAGAAGATTCTATCGAATCTGAAATCAGTTCAATCAACTCAGAGGAAGATTCTCTTGAATCTGAAATCAGTTCAATCAACTCAGAAGAAGATTCACTTGAATCTGAAATAAGTTCAATCAACTCAGAGGAAGATTCTCTTGAATCTGAAATAAGTTCTATAAACTCAGAAGAAGATAGCATTGAAAGTGAAATAAGTTCAATTAACTCAGAGGAAGATTCAATTGAAAGTGAAATAAGTTCTATTAACTCAGAAGAAGATTCAATTGAAAGCGAAATAAGTTCTATTAACTCAGAAGAAGATTCAATTGAAAGTGAAATAAGTTCTATTAACTCAGAAGAAGATTCAATTGAAAGCGAAATAAGTTCTATTAACTCAGAAGAAGATTCAATTGAAAGTGAAATAAGTTCTATTAACTCAGAAGAAGATTCAATTGAAAGTGAAATAAGTTCCATAAACTCAGAAGAAGATTCAATTGAAAGCGAAATCAGCTCAATTAACTCAGAAGAAGATTCAATTGAAAGTGAAATAAGCTCAATTAACTCAGAAGAAGATAGCATCGAAAGCGAAATTTCATCAATCGAGTCAGAAATTTCTTCTCTTATAAGTGACCTCGACAGTGCAACCAGTTCTGAAGCCAGCGACATCGACAGTCAAATTTCATCTTTAAGATCTGAAGAATCATCACTTCAGTCCGAACTTTCATCCCTTCAAAGTGAGGAAAGTTCTTTACAGTCAGAGTTGTCATCCTTGGAAAGTGAGGAAAGTTCTTTGGAATCCGAGTTGTCATCTCTTCAAAGTGAGGAAAGTTCTTTACAGTCAGAACTCTCATCTCTTGAAAGTGAGGAAAGTTCTTTAGAGTCAGAATTGTCGTCTCTTGAAAGTGAGGAAAGTTCTTTGGAGTCAGAGTTGTCATCTCTTCAAAGTGAGGAAAGTTCTTTGGAGTCAGAGTTGTCATCACTTGAGAGTGAAGAAAGTTCTTTAGAGTCAGAGTTGTCATCACTTGAAAGTGAGGAAAGTTCTTTAGAGTCAGAGTTGTCGTCTCTTCAAAGTGAGGAAAGTTCTTTAGAGTCAGAACTCTCATCTCTTGAAAGTGAGGAAAGTTCTTTAGAGTCAGAGTTGTCATCTCTTGAGAGCGAGGAAAGTTCTTTGGAGTCAGAGTTGTCGTCTCTTGAGAGTGAGGAAAGTTCTTTAGAGTCAGAGTTGTCATCTCTTGAGAGCGAGGAAAGTTCTTTAGAGTCAGAATTGTCATCTCTTGAAAGTGAGGAAAGTTCCTTAGAGTCAGAACTGAGCAGTCTTGAATCAGAACTTTCAAGTCTTGAAAGCTCCGAAAGCAGTTTAGAAAGTCAATTAAGCAGTCTTGAAAGTGAACTTAGCTCTGTTCAAAGTGAAGAAGATTCAATTATCAGCGATTTAGATTCTGTCACAAGTGAAGAAGATTCTATCGAAAGCAGTTTAGAGTCAATCGAAAGTGAAGAGGATTCAATTGAAAGCTCAATAGAATCTTTGGATTCAGAAGAAGATTCTTTGATTTCTGAAGAAGATTCTATTCAAAGTGAGATTGATTCATTGGAGTCAGAAGAGGATTCTCTTGAATCAGAGATCTCTTCAGAAGAATCAGATTTAGACTCAGTCGAATCTGAAATTGACTCAATCGAAAGTCAACTTTCATCTATTCAATCAGAAGAAAGTGAAATTTCAAGTGAAATTATTGAATCATCGTCAGGTGAATGTGACTTCCCTATTGTAAAACTTGTTTGTGAGCATTCGAAATGCAAAGTGACTGATGAAAATGGAACAAGAGAAGTTGACCTTGGTGATGTAGGAAATGATTGTGTTACTGAATACACTCTGCAGGTATTCTGTGATGAAGACGGATGTGAAGTCAGAGAAGTGCCGAGAAGTACAGGCAATTAAGAGTTTTAATCATAAATAATTTTTTATTAAAAGTGTTGAGGATTAATTAAGATAGTTGAATTGTTTAGAGGAATGGTTGAAGGTTTTTTTGTTGATTTTTGAATGTTTGGTGTTTTTTTATATTTTTTTCATGGATTTTTTTTCTCTTGGTCTTTATCTTGAAATATTGTTAAAGCTCTAAGAAATTTTCATGATGATAATTGGGTTGTTCAATGAATGAAGTATTGTTTATTCCTAATTATGCTTTTAGAAGTATATCATTGAAAGAAGGATTTGGTTTAATTTGTAATTGTAATTTCTTGTTGTTGATTGTGTTGAGGTTAAATTTGAATAGAACTTATTTTATTTATTTTACATTGATACTTAGAAAGTTAATTTTAACTAAGAAGTACATGTTTAATACCCTAAAATTGAATAATACTCTAACTTTATTACTTCCCACTAACAGACACATATAAATTCATTAAATCTTAAATCTATCTTAAAATCGGTCCATTTAATTAAACAAAATGACTTGCCCAATCTCAGAAATAGAAAACGTGAATTATTTCTTCAACCTCACCGCTTCAATCCTCTCACTAATCGGTAGTAGTCTAGTGATCTTCTTCATCCTCTCTCGAAAGCTCTACAAAGCCTACGCGTACAAAATTCTCTTCTACATCTCAATGAACGACATCCTACGAGCGACATCAAAAATAATAGATTTCTTCCTCCGTTCAAATGAATTAGCGTGCATAATAACCCTATACATGTCAATATCAGTATTCGCCTCAAATCTTTTATGGTCAGCTTGTCTGACCCTGACGATATTCCAAATAATAGTCTTAGAAAAAACGAACTTTGAAAAGCTTCACAAATATTGGGTGTTAAGTTCAAATATTTTCGTATTTTCTCTCAATAGTCTCCCTTTTATCACCTCGAGTTACACCAAAAGTGAAGGATTTTGTGAAATAAAGCAAGACACTATTGGAAACATTTGGAGATTCGGAATTATTTATGTTCCTGGCTGTTTGATTTTTGTTTTTATCACAGTTCTCTTCTGTAAGATTTACGCGAAAATCAAACTGATGGACTCTCATGCCTTAAAAACTATGGTTTTTGATAGGGCTTTCATTTATGCTTTGATTGTAGCTTGTTTTTTCTTTCCTTTGATGATTGTTAGGATTGTTCAGTTTTTTGTTGAGAGCTGCTGGGTGGGGGAAATTTTGAAAAGTCTTTTGAATGTCGCTGTTCTTCAAGGATTTTTTAATTCTTGTGTTTTTTTTAGAAGTAAGTCGATTCGAAGATGTCTTGTGAGTGAACGGTTTGAGTTTAGGTCATCTTTAGGGATTAGTGAGGAGATTGACTCGAAGAATAGTTTGGAGATTAGTTATAGAACAAATTTGTGAAATTTTATAATGATTCGGGTTATGATAGATTTAATAATAAGGAATATTAAGAAAGAGAGTTGGTTTTTCTGAAGTTGAATTATTTTAATATGAAGTTAGTGGTTTATTTATGGGACTATAATTAAGATTTTTTGGGAAAGTGGAAATAATTCATTGGTTATCAGCATCTAGATGAAAAGTTCAGCTAATAAATGCAGTTAACTGAGGGGTGCAACAATTACTCTAATCTTTCATTAGTACTAACTAAATCATCCTAAATAAATTCCTATTATCTCTAAACTAAAGTCCTAAACTTATAAGCCTCACAGAGCCCATAAGTTCTTATTACATCTAATAACATTGTATCCAATACTTCTTTTTTTAAAGTTTCCCCCTCAAGACGTAAACTTATAACACCGTTATATTCACAAGCAACAAGTAACCAATTACGAGGTAAAGTCAACATCTTTAAAATCATCGAATCAGTTTTAAAGACTTTTTTAATGATAGGAGGTGATTTATTGAAATAAATAAGAAAAATTGATAAATGGTTGCCACCAGCAAATAGAATATCAGAATCTAAAGAAAAATTGCAATATAAAATATTTTCATTTTCGAATTTATTTAAAGTATGAACAAGCCGGACTGTCTCTCCATCGTATTCAAGAATAAGTAAATTCTCTTTCGGATCTGAAAATGCAATCCAATGACTATCTCTTGAAATAGCTGAGGAAATACATTTCTCTTGAACATGTATATTGTATATATAGTTCTTTAGGTCAGATAGTCTTGAGATAGTCGCAATGTTTAACAACCCGTAACATAAAAGTTCTGATGAACTACTTAAACTATTGATGAACCCGTCTGAGTACTTATTTATGTATCCATTTTCAAATGAGAAAAAACTACGATATCCTGATGAAAGGTATTTATTTCTTACACAATCAAAAATAATGTTTTTCTGATGAAAAAAAATCATCTCCATTAAATCATTGCGATAAATGCTATCAGTCTGAACTACAATTTCACAAACATTAGCTGTATAATCAATGAGGTAAATTTTTGAATTTTTTCCTTCAAGAAACATGATTTGATCACTGTTAATAACTTTCGATTTCGAGGTAAATTGGGCCCTATGAATGTCCTGATATTGGTCATCGGAGATGAACATCTTAAAACAATTCGATGAATATATCACAAAAATGATTTGATTATTATTATAAGTTACCACATAATTGATATCTGTAATATCTTTCTCGGCTATTAAACTGCTTCTCATACTTCGTTTTGAAAATTTGTCAAGTTTCCGAATTTCTATGTGATCGCGAAAAACTAGAATTAAAATTTTATTATCTTTTGTGATGTGTGTAAGTTTAACATCTGACATAAAAAAAATTTCAGAATTTTTCTCAATTTTTCTTATTTTGAATTTAAGGTCAATATCTTGTGTGATGATCACATTTTTTTTAATTTTGTAAGTCAATAGTTTTAAATATTTTAACCTGGGACTTGATGTGCAAGTAAAAATGATACTTTTATTTGAAAAACTGTAAACGTAAATTTTTGGATATGAGGTTCCTATTGCTAAATATTGTTCATTTGAATTTACAGAAATTTTTACTATTGGAGAATCTCTTGAAAATTTTAAAATTTTATGAGTTTTAGAACTAAGACTCCATACTCTAATTGTCCTATCATATCCTGCAGAAATCAGTTTGGTTCCGTTTTTGAAAAGATATAGGCAATTAACTTTACTCTGATGCCCAAATAGAATAAACTTTAAAGTATGATCTGAAATTTTGTAGCATCTTATGGCACAATCATTACTCCCTATTATTATATACTTTTCTGAGTTACTCAAGACAGCAATTTCAAATGATCCTGTATGGTTCTTATATATAAGCTCATATCTTTGATACTCATATGAAGGTCGTTCAACAAGGAATGGGAAAATATCATCAGGATTCTCATGTTCGTCAGAACACTTAAGAAAAATATCAGGACAATCAAATTCTTTTTCCGAATCAAAATAATCAACTTCAGCCATGGCATATTCGAGAAAATTAATCACTTCTTGAATAAATGATATTCTCATTCTAATAATTTTGTTATAAACTTTAATTTGTCTTGAGTTTAACTTATATCCTGTACTAAGGAGTATTTTTTTATCTTTCTTCAATAGTCTCTGCAGTGATAACAAGTTTTGGAAGATAATAGGCTTTCTGTTTGAGTCAAAATTCTTCATTCTTATCGATATATAAATATTTAGACCATTAGACAATACTTGGCTCTCGACTTGACCAAAAATTCTTTCATACGATTGAAGGATAGAGTTTTCAGCAAATTGCTTGATGTAAATATTCTCATTAAATTCCAAACTTGTAATAAGGATTTTTGTTTCCTTTTCTGTTATTATGAGACTTCTTTCACCTTCTAAATTGTTAGATTTATTCATCAGCAATTCATAATATAAGATTTTTTCCGATAGGTGCTTGATCCATCCCTGAAATATCGAACGGTCGGTTATTCTCTTTAAATTTTTATTTGAGGCAAGGTTATTCTGATATGGGAAATCAAAAATCATATTTATAGATCATTCTAGAGTAATAATATGATCATTTATCCAAAATGGTGCTACCAGGATAAATTTTGAATATTTTTAAGAAATCGTGAGTTTTAAGCAAATAAATCTTTTATTCATCACAAACGACATTACCATTGTCCGTAAGTTTATTTCAAAGCTATAATAAAAACTTATGTTAATATTTAGTGTTCCTCGAATTAATTTAATAACTCCAGCTTTCCAAATAATCCTTTCTCTGTTTTTTTTTTAAGCTACCCAAACTGAATTCCATTCATACTTAAATTCTTAAACTAATATAGAAAAAGATTAAAGTTTTGTATAAATTTTTTATATTGCTACTGGCAAGAACCTAGATTATTCTTTAATACATATCCCAAATTATTGCCCTGCTTCATTTACTTAAATTGTTCGAGTTTAGCTATCTTGATGATTATTCATTAATTTTTAAATATGAGATAAACTGAGCGCTTGAATTCTTTTGTGTTGATTTTCCTTTTCGTTCAGGATTTCTACTGATTCAGCCAAATGGTTTCAAATTAGGTCCTGTAACTTTAATATGAAATCTCAGTGTCGAGTCCTTTTTACATTTTCTAGGTTTTCTATCGTCAGCTTACTTGCTGTTTCAAATTATCTAGGGTGTTAACTCCTTATTTTCCATGTTTTGGATAATGGAGATGATTATGATGTCGACTTTGGGACTTGATTATTAAAATGCTTTATGAAAACACTAATATGCATTTGAAAGCTTTATAATTACAAAGGTTTATTGTTTATAAAGAAAAATTAACAATTCAATAACCTCTAATTTAAAAAACTTAAACCTGTTTAATAATAAATCTAAATTCAATAACCTCTAATTTAAAAAACTTTAACCTGTTTAATAATGAATCCATTCATCCTGCTTCTAATCCAAGTCAATTCATTTTCATTCGACCTATCAACAAAAGCCGACCCTTCCTGTTTCAGTCTCTACGTGATCCAAGACGAACTTTTTATCTTCAACTATCTAATCTCAGGTTCCAAAGACTACAACGTGCGAGTAGTTCTTTTAACTCCAAGTGGTTCAATCATCTACACAAGTCCTCCAAGAACAAGAGAAGCGACTCGTTCATTCAAAGCATCTTCTGAAGGCTACTTCAAAATGTGCTTCTACAACAAAGACCCTACAACTAAAAAAGTAACTTTCGACCTGGCAAAGCGAAAAAATCTTTTAAACGACGTTGAAAACCTCAGCCATGCTCATAGTCTCTGCAACACCTTTGAAACCTTAGGAGAATTACTTGAGAAAGTTCTAGAAAATGTCAAATTTTACATGATCAGGGAAAATGTTTACGCTGAACTCAGTGAAAAAATCACTTCATTGGTGTTAAAAGGAGCGAGTTTCAAGATGTTTTGCATTATTTTGGTTTTTTGTCTTCAGGTTTACTCGGTGTTAAAGATTTTTAATGATGGTAAGGTTTCAGTTTAATAAAAGTAAAAAATCTTAAATTTTCAAAGTTAAAATATTTCAATCTTCTGATAAACTTAAACAAAATGTTTTTTTTTCTCATTTTTCAGTCATCCTTCAGTGCTAATATCGGACTTGTAAATAAAGCCCCAATAAGCTACTGTTCAACAAAAAACTCCTCAGGTTTCGTTCCAGAGCTAATCGGAATGCTTATCGAGGACTCCGGAGTGAAACTCGAAGAAATTAATTACATTTGCTATGAAAACTACGACACTGCCTATGAAGCTTTAAAGAAAAAAGAAGTCGATGCAACTTTTTTACCAATGATTCCAAAGTACTACGAATCAGGTTCTTTTTCCGTTCCTTTCCTAAACAACGGTTTGGTTTTATTAGTAAAAAACCATCAAAAGTCCTTATTTTTCCTAATTTACGAGCCGATTGAATGGAAACTCTGGATTGCTTTACTAATACTTCCATTAATCATCAGTCACATTTTCTGGTTCTTCGAGAGAAGTCGAGAAGGAGAAATCGAGATGTCTTATAAAAAAGGAATCCTCTCCAGTTTTTGGCAAGTTTTTTTAGGTTTTTTCAGTTTGCGTCGCGAGCCAACAAGAAAAATATCAACAAGATTGATAATCTTATCCTACTGGTTCCTAATTTTCATGACATCAGCGAGTTACATTTCAACCCTCGCATCAAGAATCGGGAAATTTTCACGTTATGTGGAAGTTGACCATTTTCAGTCTTTAGAAGATAGACTTGTTGGAACTTACTCGGAATTTTCATCGTCTCTTGAAACTCTTGGAATTAATTCACGGATTTATTCGCCTTCAACGAATAAGCCTTATAAGGAGATAGTCGCTGATATACTTGACGAGCGGCTTTCAGCTGGAGCTTTTCCTTATTCAGAGGCCTTGCTGCTTAACTCTGAGTACTGTGAACTGACACTTATCGGGTCGATTTTTGTTGACTCGTATTTGGCCTTCGCTCATTTAGGACCTACTTCTAATCAAACTTTGATGAACACTTTTCAAGCAAGTCTTCATGACTTGCTTGACCAACAACTGGTAAAAAAAGTGCTTTATAAGCATCTATTGTTAACATCTTCTAAAAAGTGCAATGATGGGCTTGACTTTCCATTACCTGTCGAACTTGTAGCTTCTTGTTTTGCTTATACGGCAACTGTGCTGATTTTTACTGTTCCTTTTTTTATTCTCTTTAGAAAAAAATTGTTTAAGGGAAAAATGGTTGTGAAAGACAACTCGAAGATAGGAGCTGAAGCTGAGAAGGAAATCCTTGAATTCATGAACATGATGATAAAATTTGAGTGTCTTTTAGGAAGCTCGAAAAACAACTTTAATTTGAAATTCAAAGAACTTAAGGAAAATTTAGATGACTCGAAAATAATCTCTCAGAAGTTTGTGGAATTGTTGAAAGAACTGGAGTTTAGAATAGAAAATATTTGAAATTTAGATAGTTTTATCAGAAGTGGCCGAGCGGACAGGCTATCGAGTTTCACAACGATTAACCCAGGTTCGAACCCTGGCTTCTGACCTTTTATTTAATTACTACTTTTTAACCTGTTATAATTCGCTGAGACTTTTAAGGAACTCATGTCGTCATTTATATCAGCGAAGAAATCTGTGATGTTTTTTAAGATCCTCATGCATTCTTGAACGTCTTTTTCAATGTTCGAGATTTTTTTTTTCGCGACTTTTAAATTGTCTTCTTCTTTTACAAGCTTGTCCTCGATGACTGCTTTGTAAAGATTTTTACTGTTGATGATTTTTTCGTCTTCGACTTTTTTATTTGAATGATCTTCACAAGCGCTGTGATTGTTTAATAAAACTGGCTCTTCTCCTGTTGATAGGAATTTTAAATCGTTTTCTTCGGCGTTGTCGCTTATTAGAGAGTTACTTCGGCTCTGGCCTATCACGTCGGAGAGTTTTAGAAGTTCTGGCATTTTTTCAGATGGCATGCTTTTTAACTTTTTGTAGTCTAACTGCTGCTCGTAGGCTTGAAGTGCTAAGTCTTTTTTTTCTAGAAGACGTTTGTTTCTTTCGTGAGCAAGGGTCATTATTTCGAGACTTTCTTCTTCGAATTTTTTTAGGAGATTTTCGAAGTCTAGATGGTCAAGCAAAAGCAAATGGCACTTCGAAGTCGTTTTAACTCCAAATTCCCGATGTTTTCCCTCCGAAAACAAGATATCCGTCTCTCCAAAATAATAACTACAAGGCAGTTGATTAAAAGGTACCTCGACATGAGTAGTAGGTGCCGTAAAAAACATATCAAGTTCACCATCAGCAATAAAATACATTTCTTTTGCATAGTCTTCTTCCTTATAAATATACTCCTGGTCCTCAAATTTCATACTTCTCAACAAAGGTGCAACAAAAGCAACAAAATAAGGTGGTTTACTAACAAAGAACTTATTCCCAGTGAGCATATTTTGATGTATTAAAATCATCAACTGAGTCTTTAGGTGAGTTGGAATGTCTTCAACGAGGTCATTTAATTCTTGCTTGTTGTTTAGATGTTGACTTTCAAGAGCATTGACTAGTTTTCGGTAAAACTCTTGATTAAACCCGTATTCTTGAGTCATCTCGTCAAGAATTTCTAACTTTTTAGTCAACTTGGCTCTTTTACTGTCTGCGTTTGAGATCATGTTTGTTAAGGAACCGATGATGTAAGAGTATAAAAAGATACCGATCACCATCACTACTGTTGTGAATAAACGCTCTGCTGTGTTGTAAGGGTGGATGTCGCCGTAACCTACTGTTGCTAATGTTGTCACGCACCAGTAGAGACCTGTTATGTAAAGCTCTGAATATGTTGCGTCTAGAAGTGAGGAGCTCATAACCCAATTATCATATTGTTCATACTTGTAAAAAACCCCTAAAAAGATCCAAAGACAAGCTAAAATATGAATAAGCAGCATAAAAGTAATCAAAAACCAGATCAATTTTTCAATTCCCGCATCAACTTTCAAAAACTCTCCAATATACTTCAACACCTGCGACCGTGACTTCAGCATTTTAGTGACTCTAAGAAGTTTAATCATTTTGATAAGTCTATAAAGTCTGGGAAGTCTGCTAATTCTGATGACTTTTGAATAATTCTTCTCAGTCTGCAGAATGAGTTGCAAAGGAATGCAAGAAGCTAAATCAATGAAGAGCCAACTCATTGCATATTTTTTCATGATAAGCTTTCGACTTTTCACCAAGTTGCCGTCTTCATCATAGTGACATGAAAGAGAGTTGATGATGATATCGATGAAGAATAATCCGTCAACAATAGTGTCCCAAATAACGAAGCCTAAGTCATCAGGCTCTTCCAGAATCATTCTATATGGAATGACTGTCGCTGTGTAGAGAAGCAGTAAAATTACCAGAAGGTTCCACCAGTCTATAAAAGTGTCGTCTGGGTAGATTAAGAACTTGTCTTCTTTATTTTCTGGAAGGTTTCTTGTTAGGGGCTCGACTGCGGATAGTTCCTTTGCAACCTTTTCCCAGTGAAGGGACTTTTCTTCATCATCTTCTTTAAAATCTCGAGATTGGCTGATGTCGCTCATTTATTAGAAAGTTAGAAAGTCTAAGTTTTTCTATACTAAGATTTTTATTAAGTCTAAGAAAATTTTTTTTGTTGATTTCAAAAGATTCAAAATTTCGAGCTTTGACAAAAAAAATTCATTAAAAATTAAAAAAAATCTTAGTAAGTGAATAGTAACTTTTAAGATAAAACCACTGAGACTTCATTTAACTGCCGGTCATTAATAAATGTCATTGAAAAAGGTAAAACTTGGAAAACAGGCTTTAGACCAAACTACAATAACTACAAATGAAATTCAAAGAGTCCCTCAACAAAAGTTAAACATAGGACTTTCAGGTAGAATCGCGATATTTCTTCGTAAAAAAACAACTCAAACGTTGTTTATAGGACTGGTTTTCTTTTACACGTTTTTAGTAGTGATTCGGATTTCATTTGAGCAAGAACTTGAGAGACACTACAAAGCTCTTGACATAACTGAGCTCTTTATCCTCACGATTTTCAGTATTGAGATCCTTCTGAAAATCTCTGTCATTAAAAAGGACTACTTCCGATCCTGGACTAATAACTTCGATATCTTCATTCTCGTTACTTGTTTTTTAGTCATCGTCATCGACCTTTCCCTTCTTAAAGCAAGAAAATCTTCTTTTTTCAGATTTGCTCAGATTCTCAGGATTTTTCGACTTTTTATAATGGTTCGAAAAGTTAATGAACTTAGTATTAACTCAAAAAGAGCCTTTTCGAAGACTCACTCGTCGGTTAGTGTCTCCACTCCAAGTGAGACTGTTTTGAAGGTTCTTCAGAAGTTCATCAACTTTGACTGGGTTTTTCTTAATGAAAATCTGAAAAATGAACTTATTTGGTGCTATGAAATCATCAAATCTCGAAAAATTTATGAAGTTAATATTATCACTGAAAATGTGGAAAATAATGAAATCGCGAAAATGGGACTTGTGGAGGAAGAAGTTAGTGAAAATCTTATTGGAACCAATCCAATGGCCTCTCATCCCCTCGACTACTCAAGTCTCAATAACCTCGAGAAAAGCCAGAACTGGGATTTCGATATTTTCGAACTCGAAAAATCATCAACAATCCCTGTTCTGGAGCATTTAACAATCCACTTTTTCTCCTACTTCAACTTATTTGCATTACTTGAAATTCCTCTCTCGAACTTCACAAGCTTTATCCAAGAAATTTCATCAGGCTACCTGAAGACTAACCTTTACCATAACGATCTTCACGCAGCAGATGTTGTTCAAGCCTACTTTTATTTGTTAACTTCATGCAAAGCGCGCATTTTATGTTCCTTGTCAGATAGCGATGTGCTTTGCTGCCTTGTCAGTGCTGCGATTCACGATTTTGAGCATCCTGGAGTTAATAATCAGTATCTAATAAACACATTAGACCCCTTAGCAATCCGTTACAACGACAAGTCAGTTCTCGAAAACCATCACCTAGCCTCTTCCTTTACCCTAATGCAAAATCACAAGATATTCCAAAATTTCTCAAAAGAAAACCTAAAAAAGCTCCGAAACAAAATAATAAACTGTGTCCTAGCGACTGATTTTTCTCGTCATTTCTCCGACATCAGTAAGTTCAAATCAAAAGCAGCATCAGGCGAAGTAGAAGACGAAGAAAGTCGAGGTCTATGCATGGAGATGATGATGCACACAGCAGACGTAAGCAACCCTTCCCGGCCCTGGAGCCTTGCAAAGTCCTGGGCCGAGCGAGTGATGAGCGAGTTTTTCCTTCAAGGTGACAAAGAGCGAGAGCAAGGTCTTCCAATAAGCCATTTATGCGACCGTCTAACAGTAATTATTCCAAAGTCCCAGGTGAGTTTCATCGACTTGTTCATCGAGCCGACTTTCAGCGCATTACTTTTGATTTTGCCAGAAGTTCAACAGAACTTAGACCAATTAAATGAAAACCGGAAAAGTTGGCTTGAAAAAAAGATTAACTATTAACTTCCTCTTAATTCTCGTAAATCTTTTAACCAAGTCGGTTTTTCATAACATTTTTTTTCTTTTTCTACTGCTTCGATCAGTCGGTTGTAGACTTGGCCGTCTTTTGAACCGATGACACTTCTGAATACCTCGTCGGGAGCTGAAAGAGAATCGAGAATCCAAACTGAAGGAGATGCGAGATTTTGGCATAAGTCGATTATTGAATCTTTTAGTAATTTTATTTGAGATGAGCTTAGAGCGTGCTCTGTGAAGACTAAGGGATTGGTGATTATTGTGTCGATACTGAATAAAATTGCGAGTTTTTGAAGGATTTCACCGGTTTTTGAACAGTCTTTTGATACTCGAGCTGAGAGAGAGAAGAACTCTTTTATCATCATTAACTCGCCGTAGGCGAAACCTAGGTCTTGGATTAGGAATACTTGGGAATTGTTCCAAACTTCTGACATTTCTGAAAGTTTTCCAGCGTTTTCTTGGAGCTTTAAAGCTGATGAGTGCATTAGGTAGTTTACTTTGAATTCGAAAAGGTGTTGTAAGAGATTGCTGTCGATTTCTTCGAGTTTTGAAAATTCGAATTTAGTTGTTTTTACTTCGTCGAAATCGAGTTTTAGGAAATTTAAAGTCCTTTGAGCGACTTTTTGGCCTTTGAATGACTTTTGGAGGACTTTTAGGATGAATTTACCGGTTTGTTGAATTAGTACTGCGTTGTCGCCTTCCCAAGTAGCATGCGTGTCTTGGTACCCTCTATACCGTCCAATTGCCGAATAGCTTGAAAATCCATGTCCACCACAAGCCATTCTACATTCCTGAGTGATTTTAATACTAAGTGACGAGCATAAGACTTTAGCAGCACTAAGTAAACAATGCAATTCATTAACCTCATCACATTCAGGGTCAGTCTTAATAAGAGGAATGATTTCGAGGTACATGCGATGAAAGACTTTTCCAATGCACCTCATAGCGACAGTCGAAGCGACTCCAGGAATAAGTCGATGCTGATGAACCTGATAATTAATCAATGGCTGTTCCGGTGTTCCAAACTGTTTCCTAACAACCGCATATCTCAAAGCAATAGTAAGACAAGTCCTAGCATTAATTTCACTTCCTGAAACCACTGAGAACCTTCCTCTAATAAGTCCTGCCATCATAACTGCCAGTCTTTTGTCCTTGTTTTTAATTGCAGACTTAAACTTCCCTTCTTTCACTTGACTGTACTTGTCCAACAAACAATCATAAGGCGCTGAGTAGTTAAAAAAAAGCATGAAGCCATTGTCGATCCCGTCACTTGCCAGCTTTTTTCCGCAGTCGCCGATGACCAGGCCAGGAAGGACGTCATGAGTGAGTCGATCTCGAATAGGAATCAGAAAAGCATGAACGCCTTTATTTTGGCCTTCGACAATCATCTGGGCAAAGACCACTGCCATGTTTGCAGTGTCGGCCAAAGCACCCACCCACCATTTGGCTGCAGTTCTGCTTGGAGAATTAAAAAGAAAACTGTTGGTTTTTAAGTCGAAGGTCGCTGTTGTTTCTACCCCGCTCACATTGGAACCGTGCCCCAACTCGGTCATTGCAAAGCACCCGAAGTCTTCGAAACGATAGGCTTTGTCGATTAAATTTCGGTGCTTTTCAGTGCCAAGGTCTTGGATGCTGTCGATGTATAAAAAGAGGTGGACTAGTACTCGAGTTGTCAGGGCTAGTGAGTACTCTGCTAGGCTGTACCCAGGGATCATTTTAAATGACGGGTCTTCTTGATCTTTCGCGTAACTCATGTTGTAGTCTTTCAGAAGATATTTTATTTGCTGGATTACTCGTCCACGGGTGAAGTTCAGGTCTGTCACTAGTTCCTCTTCGTGTGTAAAGAGACTAGAATCAGCGATTTTCTTGCGAATGGACTGAATTCCTGAGTGGAAGGTGTCGAAATAATGACGGCTAAGCAACTCAGAGGAGAGATTAGAAAATTTCGAAAGGTGGGAGCGGAGACTGCTGTCATCTGTTGATGGGGGGAAACGAGATATTAGGTGAGATTCGATCACACGGATTCGTTTTAGAGACGACATTATATTGTGGAGAGGAATTATCTAACTCGTGACGTCACTCAAAATGGAGGTTACATGCTAAAATTTCAGAGGACAAAATGATTCAGATGGAATTTTAAACTTGTTAAGCTTAATGAATTCTAAGCTTTTTACCTTAGAATTTGGTTATTTGGAAAGCCACTGTTTAAGTATACAAAAAATTGTTTTTGGGATGGTGGTTATTGGTAGTCTTCATTAGAAGAAGAATGAATAAGGGAACAAATTTGTTAAATATGATTAGACCTGAACTTTCTTACAGATTTCAAATCTAGAATTCTTCCATTATTCCAAATTATTGAAATTTATTACATTACCATCCTAATAAGCCAGCTATTTTTCCTTAATCATATTGAGATTCATGAAGCCTAATTCATAAAAATCAATAAATACTTAAGATATACCTTCATTCAAAAATCTCAAAAAATAATAAAACCCAAAATCCAAAACTCACTTCCAAAAATCCATAGAAAATCCCAAAAAGCATCACTTATTCAATCATCTAAAATAAAAATTCCAATCCAAAACCAAAAAAAAAAAAAATTTCTAATTCCTAAAAATTTCAAAATCAAACCTTAATCCCACTTCCTTCCTTCTCACTAATCACCTAATAAAACCCAATATAAAAATGGGATCAAATTCAAGTACTCATGGCGGAATCGCGTTTTCATTCGAAAATTCAACTTGTATTGCAGGTCAGGTAGTGACAGGGACAATAAACCTTTCAGTGACGAAGCCATCAGGACCTGGAACCCTTTACCTGCGGTTCAAAGGTGTTGAAAAGACTCACTGGACAACAAGACGAAAGCAAGGAAAGATTCATTACACTGAGAGTCACGGGGGAAGACATAAGATTTGCAATGTTTCTTACCCAGTCTACAACTTTGAACATGGAGTTGAAGTTGGAGGCTATTATCTTCCTTTCAGCTTTAACCTTCCTGAAAATATTTCAAGTTCTTTTTCTTATGAATCTGGCACTACTCAAGCACATATCAAATATAAGTTCTTTGGGAAGTTTATAGGACTTTCTAATGAACTCATCAAGGGAAAGCAAGAAGTCATTGTCAGACATTTGAGTTACTCTTGTGAGAAGACCTTAGAACAAAAGATTAAAGCGAACTTTAAAACTTGGTGCTGTGTTGATAAAGGCTCGTGTGAAGTTAGCATTTCTTATCCTCAGGATACTTATAATCCTAGTCAAAATGCGAGGTTTTATGCGATTGTTGATAATTCTCAATCGAAACTTTCGGTTAATGAAGTCACTTGTAGGTTTGGGTTTACTTTAAGGATGAAGGATAACTTCATGGGAAGTCATATTGTTAAATGCAACTTGATTGAATCGAAAGCGCCAGTTATCATGACTCCTGGACAGCAAGGTAAAAGTCATCAGATAGAATTTAACCTAGATTTTTCAACAGTTGCAGGCACTTTAGCTCATATGTTTACCACGAAGAACAATCTTATTGAATGCATTTACAATAATGATATTGAAGCTCAAACTGATGGATGCTGCATGTGCTGTGGTGATTATGCTAGAGTCACTTCAAATATTTCTATTGTTCCTAATATCGTATCACTACCTGTGCAACCACAGATTCCAGATGGGTGGGCTCCTCATTTTCTTCAAGGTGTTAATTTGCATTTCGATGCTAAAAATGAAATTCCTTTGACTGAAAGGAATTAGTTTCTTAGATTAAATAATGAGTTAATAAAAATTATAAAATTTTGTTAGAATGAATAGCGGGGGCTTAGAGATTTGTCTAATTTTATGGATTTTTGTATTTTAAGCAAATGAAAGAAAAATTAGGTATAATCAAATTATAATAGACATCTTATCAAATTTTAGCTTTCTCTCAAGACCTATACATTGTTATATTACTTATAAATATTGAAATCTAATCTAGACTAATATAAGGTAATATAATATTTAGGAGTTTAAATTCAACTATTAAATAACACCAGACTTATATTTTAACTATATCTTCCTAAGCAAATTTAATTCGACTCTAAAAATTCAGCCTGAAATCTTTACTTTAAGAGAAATAAAAGTTGAAGATTAAAGTACTAGTAAATTTTTTCAATAAATTTTACAAACTTTGATTGAGGAGATTTATATGAGAGACTAGAAACTGTGAATTAATAAATCTTCAGAATATTTTAACAGTGAAAGTTGAATTTCATCAATACCGCCTTCCTAGAGATATTTCAGTCTGGCAAAATAAAGAGAAAAATAATTGATTGTAAAATTATCAACGTGAGTATCTTCAACAATATTGAAAACAAAAATTAATAGCTCACAACTAAGAGCGCACTCTTTTGACTTTATAATCCAAAAGATTGATAATTTAATTGAATGAAAAATATTTACTAATTTATTTGAAAAGGATTCAAATTTACTATTGATCTTTGGTTGAAATCTTATAATGAAAGTACTGTGGCGAGAAGACTACAAAATTTCATAGTCAACTTCAGTCACTCTAATGGACCTTCTAAGCTCTATATTTTATCGATATCTTTAACATAATTATTTATCTATTATATTAGCAGATAGTCTATATAAATCAAATTAATATCCTAGATAATCTACTTGAATTCAAATTGTGCCAATATCTTGGGGAATCTTTAAAGTAATAATATTGAATTAAACCATAATTCATTAGAATTTACAATATTTCAACAATCCTAATATTTGATTTTATTATTCATCTTCGACACTTTTTATTTGTAGCTTTCTATAAAATGAAGAAAATATAGAATTACTAAATTTTATCTTATTCAACAGTTTTTTTTTTTCCTATAATATTTTTGTGAAATTCAAGTATTCTAATGGTTAAAAAACAACCTATTTTCCTCGTATGATAATTTTTGATTCATATTCTATATGAATCAAACACTAAAATCATTTTTTTTAAATGGCTTCAATATTCTATATTTATTAATAAAATATGGATCCCTTTAAATCTATCAGAAATACGGTTAAAATTTTCGGGACTATTGATTCATTTAATCTTCAAAATGAATTTATTGAAAGAAAAGCACTGAAATTACTAACAACCTATAATTTCCCAGAATCATTCATAAATTACTGTGACATCGAACTGAAGTGTAATAAAAATTCATTCTACATCTACGTGAAATTCCCGATTCACAGCTTTCAAAATAACTCATACACGTTTTACTATAATGAAAATAGTGAATTTCCTATTATAGATGCCCTTAGATCTGATGAAATCCTTGGAGATTTAGATTTCAGGGGAAAAATGATTAAATACAGTTCATTTAATGATAATGAAAATAAAGTCGCTCTATCAAATATTCCTGAGAATAAAGTTGTACTTGTGGTTAGTGTTTTTAGTGGAACTTATAGTTCTAGTGGTTGTAGAAGGATCACTGACAGAAGAGGGAATAAAGAAATATATGGAATTATGAAAAGGGTTAATTATGCTAAGGTTTTTATTAGACCTCCAAATTTGACATTAGGAATTGTTAAAGACTTAGTTGTAAAGAACAGAAATCATCAATTTTACTATAGTAATATGTTGGTGTCATATCTATGTCCAAAAATGCAGAAATGCTATGAAATCTTAGTCATGAATAACTTTGATTTCAAGTATTTTGATAGTAATGGCAATAGATGTTATTGTAGTCAATGTTTTCCCAATAATTGGATAGACTCTCAAATAATAGCTGGAGAAACCTACATAATCCCAAGAGGCTGGACCAGGTTCGGACTAAAAATTCCGATAATCTTATCTCAACAAAACGATATTTGGAATACTTGGTGCAACGTTTTCCACGGAACCAACCCATCAGCAGCAAAGTCAGTAATAGCTCATAGAACACTACTAATTAACAAAGACATAAAATCTGATGGGATTAGAATTGGAAAAAAGTGTTCTGCTGAAGAATGGAACAATTATTATGTATCTCCACATATATGTTATTCTTCTCATCCCTGGTATAGCAATATTACTGATATTGAACCTAGAAGAGGTAAAAAAAGATATGCTCAAGTTGTTCTTGCTTGTAAAATTAGGAGAGGGATTTATCAAAAACAAGCTGAAACAGAAGGAGGAGCTAAGAAAATCTTTGATGATTATTCGATTATTAACGAAAATGAAATTGAATGGTTCTCTGCTAAGAGAGGATGCATTGTACCATATGGAGTGCTTGTTAGACAGTTCGGAAAAACTAAAAGGAAAGAGATTAGAAGGTTAGCTTAATTAGATTCATTATATGACTTATAATTCATATATTCTAAAAAAAATTACTAGTATCACTAAATTCAATACCATAATTATTTTCTTCATAATCAATAACTTCTCTCAACATCTAAAGCAACTTTTCAAAGATTTCATTTAATTAGTCGAACCTCAATTCCGAGATCAATATTATCATCAGGTAATTTAAATTTTAGGCCACTGCATCCAAGATTTATAATCAAAATCCCATGAAAAACCATTAATTATTGCAAATCTCCAATATTAATCTCAATTTAATTAAAACCCAAGCTCAATCTAAAATTCTTTAATCAAAAAATTCTCATGATCATTAAAATTTCCTAATACTAAACCTAATAACTAATTCTCATCATCATTAAAATTTTCATTTTTCAGATCCTGATCTTTCTTTTCATAAGGCACATCAAACTTTTCATTAAATTCCAAATGAACAACATCCATCATTTTCGGGTCCCAGCCATTCGGTTTTTGAGGCAGAGTCTCTAAAATCCTAACACTTGGAACAATATTAATAGCAGACTTAACCATAGGATATTCTCCACAACACATGCAATTTCCATCAACTTCCGCTTCAATCTTATTCCAATAAAAGCATTCAATTAAAGTCCCTTTAGTACTAAACATTTTTTCCAGTTTTTCCCTGACCTGGTCAAACTTCAAGCAAAACTCGACAGGTTTTAACATTTCAGAGCTTCCAGCAGGAATATTAACAATCTCTTTCTGAGTGATTAAATTTTCACCAACCAGATAACTATCCCCATAATTTCCTTTAATCCTAAGATTATAAGAAAAATCGCATTTAATCGCAGTAATCGGGAGAAAAGACTCAGAATTATTAGTAATCACATGAAAAGTTGCACTTTCCGAAGGACAATAAGTGTCTTGAGGGTAGTCCACATCGATTTCACAAGTTCCTTTCTTTATACAGCACCAAGTCGTTAGTCTTGCTCGAGTTTTTTCTTGAAGATCAGTTTTTAAACTGTGAAATGGCTGACGAATCATGATTTCTTTGCTTCCTTTGATTAATTCCCCGTTATTTGCTTTAAATTCTGCGAGGAACTTGTAAGTTATTGAAGCTTTTGTTGAACCTATGTCGTAGGATAAGGAACTTGGCACGTTTTGGGGAAGGATGAAGGTGAAGGGAAAGGTGTAGCCCCCTGGATGAAGACCCTCGGGCATGGTGAATAAAGGGTAGGATACTTTGCAGATCTTGTGAGTAGCACCGTGATGGTCTGTTGTTGTGAAACGGATTCCTTTTACTTTGTGTCGCGTCTGGGTTGACCAGGCGGTCTTTTCTAAACCTTGGAATGTTAGGAAAAGAACTCCTGGAGATGTTGGCTGAAAAACTGATACTTGCACTGCTCCTGTCACTGTATCACCCGGGTTTAGGTAGGAGGTCTCTGTCGTTATTATTAGACCTCCGTAGATGTTTTGCTTGTTTCCCATTTATTAAGGTTTTAGGTTATGGATTTTGTTGGATGAGTGGAGTGATGGTGGTTTTTAGGTTTAAATATTGAATGTATTTCAAGGTTGATTATAAATTTTAAGCAAAAATTGATTTCTATATAAGTTACTTGAAAACTGATCTTGAACTATTAATTGCCTTTTGAATATTTTTACAACAATTTGGAATGATTCACACTTAAATCAATAATTTCCTGTATTTAATATAAGTAAATATATCAAAGATCTCTATAAAACAGCTCATAATATTAAGTTATGATCACTTTAAATGACTTTATTAACTAACTAATATAAGAAATAGTATTTTTATCTGTAAAGTCCTCGCCTGATTTCCTAATCCTTTCAATAAAAGTATACTTGCAGCATTTCTGTTTAACTAAATGTGCAATTCCTCCAATAAATCTAACATAAATAAGTCCCATACCAACAGTTCCAATATAATAAAAGTAATTCGCACTCTTCCCATCAGCATCACCAAAAAAAAACAAAAATACTGAGTTAATAAAAAGCCAAAAAAGCAGGCAATAAGTCCGATATTTCTCAAAATCAAGAATTAAAACCTTTTCCCTTTTATTCATTTCAGATGTTCGGTTTCCCCAGCTGACATCATGAATATTGCAAATCGAATAAATCGTAAAAATGTTTAAAAATACTGGAGTAACAAACAGAAACTGAATAATTCCTATTGAAACATTGCAAAGTTCTTTGTTTAGCACGATTATGATGAAAAAACTGAAGAATGTTAAAATTATTGGAAGAATCAGATCTTTGGAATAAAGGGAATCGTAAATCATCTGAACCAAAAGAACCATTACAAAAAACATGTAAATTGATAAGAAAGTTGAAATCACTTGAAAGAAATTCTTCATGTTTTTCACATCGGATCCAAGAGATAGGATTAATATTATTCCCAGAAGTATTATATAAAAAGTTAATAAACTCGAAATTTGAACATTAGAGTTGCTAAAAAGGATATGTATACAGGAATTAACAGCGATTAAAAAAAAACTAACGATAATCAAGGAAAAAATTAAATTCAGCAGGTAATATAACATTTGAAGCAAAAAGAAGATTTTTCTTAAAGGATTGTGAGCTGTCCAAAATATTTTATGGCTTTTAAGTAATGTGTTAAATAGACAAAAAAATGAACCGTTGAACCATCTTCGTCTCTGGCTTATCAGTGCATCATAGGTAGGTGGTGGGTCTGTATAAGCCACAGCTTTTCTGACATACTTCAACAAGTTTCTTTTCCCCTCTGCTGTAAATAAACAAAAACAAAGAACTCGATCTTCAGCTAAATAAATATTTGAGTTATAACAGTTCATTTTCCATGGTTTCATCAAAGGCTTGAAATAATCTTTCCATAAAGGTCCTTTTATATTATTAGGCTGTAATGCTTGGAATCGATAAACACTAAAAGCCCCAGGTAAGACTGTAATGTAACCAATCATGCTTTCTAAGGCTCTGTCAAGAATATGACAAAACTTGTACTCTACTTTTTGAGCGTAATAAAGTAGATCAAAAACTGAATCTTCTTCTTTGATTGGAACGATTTCTCCACAAGCTCCAGCTATTTGAGCATCTTTTTCTAATGCTCGATAAAGTAAAAAAAGTGCATTTGACTGAGGTTCTGTTCCTACATCGATAAGAACACAGTATTCAGGGTTGATTACCTTACAAAACCCTCCGAAGAACCAAAGATGACTATGCAATTTTTTTTTATTCTCATGTTTTACGCAAAAGTAAAGATTTAAGTAATTTTTGGAGTTATTAGAAAATTTTGCTTTACAATGAAAGGAATGAGAAATTTCCCAAAATCTATCCTTAGTATTCTCTTTTATTATTCTATTATAATACTGCTTCCCATACATTTGACTAATTTTTAAGCTTTCAGCACTATAATTTCTTTCAATTTTATACTTTTTATTTAAAAGTTCCTGAAATTTCTGATCATTTGATAGTTCTCGGCCAGTATCCTTTTTAAACCTTTTTCCTATTTCATGAAATGTATATATTGCTTCAATATCAAAAATTGAATCATAATAATTTCTATGTCTATCATTTTTTTCTTTCATTTTCTTAATCCCATCGTAAAAAGGCTTGATTCCATCAACCATCACAACGACTCCAACATCATCCTCACTTAAACCTTCTGTCATCATAACCTCTATATTTTTATGAATCGCGTTCATAGTTTTTGCAAAAAGCTCAGGCTCTTCGTTATACATAGTCACTGCGATTAAAATTTTGAATTCAGGAAAATAATTTGGAAATTCTTCAAGATGTTTATCAATTATACCATTTGCGATTTTATTTCTTTCAATTACTGAGAACCCAGTTTTAAATTTGAATTCGGTGCCATGGTTGAGTAGCAAACAATGATATTCTAGTTTTCCCTCGAGAATTATCCTCATTGCTTCAGTCATTTTTATAGGATAAATTAAAATGGCGGTATTGTAAATTCAATATTAACATTTATATGAATAGTTTTTAACAATTTGAAGAGATACTTGAGTGGATTATGAATAAACACATAAAGTCATAGAATAAATGAGGTAATCTAAGTCAATATCAATTGATGATTGTAATTTTCGTTTTAAGTTATAAAAATTGAATAAATAAGCTTAAGCAATATTAGAAGTTTAAGATATAATTCATTGATTTCGAAAAATATCATATGAATATACTGTAGAATTCATTAAGTGATTTTATAATTAGGGTCTAGATGTTTGTGTATACCTAATAATAGCAGTCGTATTATCTTTTGATATTAACTCACATATGAACAAGTACGCACAGAACTAATATATTCAATAATGTGAAAGTAGAAACTAAAATAAGAATGCATTAAAAATTTATTAAATATATGTTAACACTAAGGAGCTAGAAAAAAATAAATTATTTTACTATGGACTATGGTAAATTCAAATTATTATTATTCAAGAAAAGATCACAATATTTCTTTTTTTCCAGAAAAACTGTTTTATTTAAATAATTTATATATAAAATGATAGAGATTCCTAAAGATAGATAAAAAAACTAACTTAAATTAATTTTGACAAACTTTGATGAATTTTGATCATAAATCTAGTTAAATTATTTTAAAAAATGTGATTTTCATTAAATAATATTAATTATTGCACAATGCATAGTCTCTTAGTGAATCAAACTCATAAATTATACAATCATTTTATTTATATATCAAATTTTACACCTTTCCAGAATGTATTAATTGTAAGATGTATTTAATTTCTAAGAAATTATTGTACCAGAATAAGAAAGCTAATTTAAAAAGCTTCAAAGTTTATTTTAAAAATAAATTTCTTCAATTTAATTAAAATCGAAGTAAATTATATAGCTGGATTTTGATTATATTGATTAATCATGACAAACTTGTACTCAAATTTTTGAGCATAGTAAAACAGATAAAAACTGAATCTTCTTCGATTGGAACGATAACTCCACAAGCTCCAGCTATTTGAGCATCTTTTTCTAATGCTCGATAAAGTAAAAAAAGTGCATTTGGCTAAGGTTCTGTTCCTACATCAATAAGGACACAGTATTCAGGGTTGATGACCTTACAAAACCCTCCGAAGAACCACAGATGACTATTAAATTTTTTTTTTCTCATGTTTTACGCAAAAGTAAAGATTTAAATAATTTTTTGAGTTATAAGAAAATTTTGCTTTACAATTAAAGGAATTAGACATCTCGCAGTGTCTGTCTTTAATTAAGGTTTTAATCATTCGTTTTAAATGGTTTAGGCTAAACTTTTGAGGAAATTGATTTTTTCAATTTTATACTTTGTTTCTAAGAGTTCCTGGAATTTCTGATCAGAAGAGAGCTCTTGACCTGTTTCTTTTTTAAAATTTTTTACGATTCGATAATATGTATAGAAAATAATGGTTTTATTTTAATAAAAAATTAATCAAACTTCAGAGATTTAATCTTAATTGAATTTATTTTATTCTTGTATAGATTGCATCTATTTCAAATATTTTATCGTAATAGTTTCTGTGTCTATGATTTTTTTCTTTCATTTTCTAAAACCCATCGTAAAAAGGCTTATTGCATCAACCATAAATATTGTAATAATATCATCATTACTCAACCCTTATCTATCAAATTCTTCTATATTTTTATGAATCGCCTAAATTGTTTTTGCAAACATCAGAGGCTCTTAGTTAAACATAGTTACAACTATAAGAATTGAACTCGGGAAAATAATCTGCAAAATCACCAAGATTATTATCAATTATTCCATAGTGATTTATTCCTTTCGATAACTGAAGAGCAACTTTTTATCTTGAATTCCGTGATTTGGTTGAGAAATAAACAATGATATTCCAGTTCACCCTCTAACTCTATAAGTAAATTATCAGTTATTTTTATAGGAAAAATGCATTGATTTACTTTAATATTTCATATACATATCAGAGTTAATTAAAGGAGGCCCTTTGGCTAATCTAAAATATATATGAAAAGATAGTCAACTTACAATTTTTATAAGAATACTCCTAAAGAATTTTCCCGATTATCATTTTTTATTTGTTTCGTAAATTTATCCAAATTTCTTCGTTCCCAATATTCACTTGAAAAGCTATTCAGTATATAATGATTTAATGTTTTTCTGCTAATATTAAAACTATTGGAGTTTAATCTGAAAAGAGTCTTGGATTGATATTCTTTTAAACTAGCCAGAAGACTTTATATGAATTTATTCCTTCTATCAATAAAAATCATACTATTAGACTATATTAGTCGCAGAAATATCAAATTCTTCAATAGTTTATAGTAAAATATAAAATTTCTTTAACTATTTATATAGGATAAAGGAAAAATCTGTATTATAATCAAACTCTAAAAAGAATTCATAAACTTTAGTATTTACTTTGAAATGATCTTTTAAAAACTTGAAATTAATGAGATTAATAAAGTTAAGGGTTATTACTAAGAAATTTCTCTCATATGATTTCTCTAATTTTATAATATTATCAAATCCCAATTTCAAAATCAAGTAAGAATTGATTTGATATAGAAATGCACTAAACAGACTTTAAATACATTTTCATATAATATAAAGTTAAATATACTACCATTTGATCATATTAAACAATATTAAAATTCAATAGACACTAAACGAAGTATTGAAGTTATTTTATTATAGAATAAAGTTCATTTTGATACTTTCGATGCATAAATTTTAAGAAACAATTAGTTTGATTACAATCTTTTAATAGTATATAAAATGCTGTTTTCCTATAATCTTTAAAAAATTTAAAATACCTCCTACCAACTAGATATCATCACAATATCGTAAACTAATTAATCTACGAATTAATCAGTTCTTTCTGATCGGAAGACATTCAGTTTCTTCAGCAGGTAATCCTTTGAATCCAACTTGTTCACTTTTTATCCAAAAAGACTCCTCAACATCCAACTTTTTAACTTCTTTCAAAACTTTTCCAAAATCATTCAAATTAACTTCTCCTGTGAATCCCCCTTCAATCTCACAAGCCTTAGCATCAAGATCATCAGCCACCCTATCAAATCCACACTTCCTCAAAATAAAAGCTAACTTTTCAGCATTAATCTCCTGAACTCCATCTTGATTAATAGTCCCTAACTCCTCACAAACAACATCAACCTGTTCTTCCTTCAAGTTTCTAATAAGAACATCTAAAAAAATATTCCAAACTTTACGATCAGCATTTATTTTCTTCAACAAGTCTAAAGAAAAGTCAAAAATTCCACTTTTTCTCTCCTCAGTCAAAAACCATGAATGTTCTAAGGCGAGTTTTGAGCTGATTCTTCTGCGGTCATTAGGATTCAACATTTTCTGCAGTAAGTCTTTGACATGGTGCGAAAGATGTGAATACTCGCTAAGGTCAACTGATGTGAATCCACCTGAAGCCTTTTGAAAGACCGTTTTTGCAGTTTTTCCTCGAAAAGGGTGCTTTCCGATGAGAAGGAAGTAAAGAATGATTCCTAAAGACCAGACATCACATGACTTGGAATAAGACCTTTCAATGATTTCAGGGGCTAGATAATATGGAGTCCCGACTAATGAAATAAGCTGTCTTTTTTCACTAGATTTAATAGAAGTGCCGAAATCGCAAAGTTTTATTGTTTCTGAGTCTGGAGAGGTGTAAAGAAGGTTTTCTGGCTTCAGGTCACGATGCGCGATATTGTTCGAGTGAAGATAGTCGACTGCTTCTAATAGCTGCTTCATGACCACTGAAGCTTTTACTTCGGAATATGGACCCTGTTGGACTATTCTTTCAAAAATGTTTCCTCCTGTGCACATTTCCATCACCAGATGAAGGTAAAGCTGGTCTTCATAAGCGTCTAAAAGACGGACTATGTTTGGGTGGTCGATTGTTGTCATTATCTTGAACTCTCTTCGAAGGGGCTTGTTGTTAGTGAAGTTTTTTTTCGGAATAGATTTTATTGCTATGGTCTTTTTGTCTTCGTCTGACTTTTTCACTGCCGCTCTTACTGTGCCGAACTGACCGTGACCAATTATTTGGGTAAAGGAGTACTCTGAATGAATACCTAACTTTTTTTTACTTTTTGAGAACTCAACTTTAGAGGATAAGGGAGAACTCACTAGAGAGCACTTTTTTGGTTTTTCTTGCTTGATTACACATGATCCCATTATTTTATAGTTATTCTAAGATAATATTAACCCGTTACAAACATTTAAGTAGATTATAATGAAAATGGAGATATTTGAAGGTTTTACCAACTTCAAAATAATTAATAATTTTTTTGTAATAGTGCAAATGTCAATGATTTTCTATCAGATTAAACTTAAAACATGCAGCTTAAATGAATCTTAAAATTTATTCCATATAAAATATTAAAATTGATTTAAAATCACTAAAATTAACACTTTCATTCAAAATTTAACTATTAAATCCAGTTACCAGATAAAGGATCGAAAGTAAGACACATGGACTTTTCTCTTTCTTCAAAATTTTCACTGGGAATATCAATCTTTAATGGCGGTTCCCCATAGTGTCCTTGGAAATGCAATTCAATAGAAGTAAATCGATGATCGAATACAAAAGGTTCTTTTTTGACTTGAGTGTCATCAAAGCAAACTTTAGTCAAAAAAGAGTAATGGTCTCCATTAAAATCGACTCCTTTCAAGTAAAACTTTCCATTACGCCTTCCATACGAAATCTTTCTCTTTAAGTAAAACTGAGGTACATCAAGTCCAAGTTTTTTCATAAGTTTTTCCATGACAACATCACACAAAGCATTAATTTTGAGCGCATATCTATCAAGTGGAGTTTTCTGTAAATTAACAATAACAAGTTTTCCATGTTCAGAAACCGTTTTAGGAAACATAGCCGCAGGATTAACCCTTAAACTAGACCCCATAGCAAGACAAAGATCAGCATTTTCACTAGCCTTAAAACAATTTTCCAGCACATCAGAATCCAGATTTTCTCCAAAGTTAATAATCGTATCAATCAAAGGTCCTCTGCATTCAGGGTCATCACAAAGATTTCCAGTTTCATGCATATGGACATGCGGGTTATTCCTGACCCCAAAGTCCCTCAAATACTCCTTTTTGCATTTTAAGCACTTTTCAACATTTGCATTTCCATGCAACTCAGCAAGTTTCTCTGGTGCGATTCCACTTTTTCGATGAAGACCGTCGACGTTTTGGCTTAGAAGACATTTTAACAGTCCTTCTTCGTATAACTTGTAAAGAGACATGTGAGTGAAAGTAGGAAGGGCTTTTTCTATTGCGACTCGGATTTTTGGTTTTTCTTTTTTTATGCCTTTCGCTGCTTTTCGTTCCCAACAGCCGGCTCCTGTGGGCAAAACAGTGTTGAAGCCGCTTCGGTAGTCTGGGATTCCTGCACTTGTGCTTATACCTGCACCTGTGAAACCGATGAAGTATTTTGATTGCTGGATCCATTCCGCTAATGTTGTGATTTTTGAGTCGAGGACTTCTTCGCTGTCGAAATGTTCTTGTTTTTCTTCTTCGGTCACGTGAGCGGTTGAGTTGTTGCTTCTGGGAATTTGCTTACCGAATTTTTTGTCTGAGAAGATTCTGTATATTTCGCTTAGGTCAAGGTCGACGATGTAGCTTTCACATGAATAGCACCAGAAGGACAGATCTGAAAGACTAAGCGATATGGCATGTGAAGTCTCACAAGCATGTATCATCATATGTTCATTAACATAACGCGAACATTTAACTGCCCCACATTTCAAACAGACCCAATTTTCTGACGTGTTTGAACAGTCGAAGCACGATGATGAAGCTTGAATCGACTCAAATATCGAAAAATCTTCATTGATATGTTCTAATATCACATGTGGGCAGTCGTCTTTAGGAGTAACAGCATACATTCCGCCCACTTGTCGCGCATTCTGAGCTGCTTTTAACTCAGAGAGAAGGTCGTCTTGTCGAATATTTTCAAGATCTCGCGCACTTGCTGAGTCAAGTGAAAGATTTTCATTACTTTCTAAGTGCTTGAGATTTCCTAGGTCTCTTACGAACTTTGAGAGAACTGGAGTTGTTATGTAACTTTTGCATGAATAGCACCAGATTGATAGGTCTGCAAGGCTCAGGACTATTTCATGTGACGACTCTTCTGAATGCGCTGCCATGTGGCTGTTTATGTATGTTGAGCATTCTATTTTTCCACAGGATAGGCAAAACCAGTTTTCTCTTGGATCTGAACACACTTCACATACTTGGGTAAATAAAGAACTGTCTAGAGGAGGAAGATCGTAGAGTAGAGATGGTGTATGAGGGCAGTCAGTCCTTGGAGTGATAGCGAAACCAATTGACATTTTTATAAGATTTAGAAAATTTGTTCGATAAGATAAGATCAGAATAAGAGATTAATGTGGATTTCTCATCAATATGAATATGAAAATTAGATCATTTTGTTTTTGAGTTTTGGCTTTTTATCTTATACATATTTTAGAGATCAGTCACTTCAAATTAAAAAATCATCCAGGATTAGATTAAGATTTAAGATCACTCAGGATAGATATAAGAGACCATATTTTATATTTCTAGAACTTCAAAAGTTATTCATCATGGTATCTACACCTTATATTCCATCACCCTTTTCTGATTAGTCTCCAGTTCAAAAGTTTCCATAGAAACAAACCCAGTAAGTTTCCTCCCTCCAAAAATAATAACCCGATTCCCCAAGACAGCAGAAGACGCAGCAAACCTAGCCGAAGGAATCTCTCCAAAAACATTAACTTCAACCCAAGCACCTTCAACAACATTAAAAACATGTAAATCACAGAGTTCAGGTAAAAAATTATCATCATTCCTTCCAGAAAACACAATTAAATGCTTTCCAATAACACAAGCACTATGATCATACCTGGGACAAGGGACTTTTCCAGTACCTCCAAGCCGATTCCACAACAGCGACTTAAACTTAACAACTTTTCCAAAATGTTTATTCCTCAAAATAAACAAATCATTAAAACACCTTCCATTATCATCCCTTCCTCCAAACAAATAAACTCCATAATAACAATGATCTTCTTGTTCAGGTCTCACAAAAATACTCAAATTATTGAATCCTTTACTTTCTGCAGAAAAAACAGAAGTTAAAGTAGATTTAATCCTGGCACTTGGAACATCTCCAACAACATCAAATCGAATCCATGAAAGACTTTTCAGGTCCAAGACAGAAACGTCAGACAAGTAGTCGCCTCTTGAGTTCTGCCCTGACCAGATAACAAGTGAATCTCCCACAACACAAGCTGCATGATTCCTGCGAGGTTCAGGCCCACTTCCATTGATTCTTTGACATTTCCAGGTATTCAACAAAACATTGTAAAAGTAAATCGAGCTGCTACAACTGCGAATATTAAGTTTGACGTTATAAAAGTCATACCCGCCATAAACAATAAGAAATTCTTTATAAGAAACAGCGACATGTCCTCGAAAAGCTGTTGGAGCTTCAGTCGGGTCATAAGAAACTCTTTCCCAAGTAAGGCTGTTGTAGTTCAATCTATGCAAGTCAATCGAAGGGTCTGACTTTTCACCAGCGTAAAGAATTAAAAAGTTTTCAAAGGCCACCAGATGAGCCCCGCATCGTGATTCAGGACTGGCTCCATTAGTAAGAATTTTTTTCCAGTGGTAAGAAAGTGTTTCTTTTCTTTGGATTTGAGGGTCGATTTTCATGTTTGCAGGTTTTAAAGAATTGTGTTTTTTGACTAGCTCGTCAAAAAAGGATAGACTTGATGATGATAGAAGAACAGGGGAAGGACTTAGTTGAAGTCTTTCGGTTTTTGGATTCATGTGATTGTCTCTGGTGTAGAGAAGGGGACTTGATGGCCCGAATCTGATTCTTGGGTTTTTCATCAAAGTTCTTCCGAAATCACGGATTTTTCGGTGATTTCTTTCGAAGGGACTTGGACTCAGGTCCATAAATACAATAAATGAGTTCTTTTGAATATGTTCAGCTTCAAAACAAAATCCCTGAACCCTTGTGTGCTTTTGCAGGAGTTTATATACCTCATAACTCTAGTGTTCTTATCTTTGGAGGATTTGGGGACTCTGAAAGTAGAAATATTTATAGGCTCAATCTGGAGTCTTTAGATTGGCGACTGGAAAAAACATGTGAAACCAGTCTAGTCGGTCACTCTTCAGTCGAGATAGAAGGCCGTATGGTGACATTTGGAGGGTGGAGCGAAAAAGACTACAGTGACCAAGTATTTGTATACGACCCTCTGGACCAGTCAAGCAAGGCCTTGACAAGAACAAGTTCCTCAAACTGGGACTACCCGGCAGGAAGACGAGACCACAGCCTGACATTAGCTGAAAACGAGATTTTCCTTCTAGGCGGTTGGGACTCCTTAGCATGGAACAACTCATGCGACACTTTCACAAAGTTATGGAAGCTCAACAGTTCCTTTAAATGGCAAATTTGCGAAGTCTTCGGGGAAAACCCTTCAACAAGACGTGGACATTCAACTGTTTATTGCAGTGAAACTAAAGAACTAGTCGTTTTTGGAGGTATTTATGGATATACTGCCTTACTCTCTGATCTTTATGTACTACATCTCAAGGATATGCAGTGGAATAAACTTAATGCTCGTGATTCGCCTTCGAAAAGAGCTTGGCATTGTGCTGCTAGTGTCGGGCAGTTCATGTTTGTGTTTGGGGGACTTGTCGAAATGAAAAAAACTGCGAATGACTTGTTTAAATTTGATATGGTTGGGAAAACTTGGCATGAAATTTTAATTTCTTGCAGTCCTCCTGGAAGGTTTGGTGGAATCATGCTACAGGTTGAAGGGTTTTTGATTATTTTAGGTGGAAGGACTTCACAGGATGAAACTTTAAATGATGCTCATGTTTTGGATATTGACTCGAATTATAAGAACTTTAGAAAAAATTCAGAACTTTATGGGATTAGTCATTATAATGTAGAGGACATCAAACCTCCAAGTATTCCTAAAGAATTAACCATCTCCAGTAAATTCGAAAAAAGAACCCTTTTCGATTTTAATGCTTTAAAATAATTAGCCATGTACGGGTTCAGCCATGTGACTGAAGGAGTTTTTGTAGGGTCTCGATTCGGTCTTCATGTGCAATCTCTACAAAAGCACGAAATAACTCATTTACTAAGTCTCGACGGCTTCCAAGACTTTCCCAAAGGTTTTACCTGCAAGTCAATAGACGTGAACGACGACGAAAGTGAGAACATTTCGCAATACTTCCCAGAATGTCTTGATTTTATTCAAAAAAATCGCGTTCTCGTCTTCTGCACAGCAGGAAGATCAAGAAGTGTGACAGTTGTAGCAGCTTATCTAATGAAAACTAAGCATTTAAGTGCAAAAGAAGCGTTAGAAATGATACAAAACGTCAGAAGAATTAATCCAAATCCAGGTTTTGTAAGACAACTTGAAGAATATCAGAGAAAACTTTGTGAATTATGCACTTTGGAGAGAAAAACTGAATGGTTTGAAGATAATGAAAGTTTTGTTGTGATACGATGTGAACAGTGCGACTTGCCTATGGTGGTTTTGAAGAATCACTCGTTGAAGGCTAGTCAGGATGTCAGGGATAAGATGGTTGAAGCACTTTCTAAAGTGGCTCGGAAAGAAATTAAGCAGACCTGGTTTATTGACATGAAACAGAGAAGTGTCTTTGGACATCTGCATTGGCATGCTCGTCCTCAGTTGTTTAAGATCTGAATGGTTTAAATTCTTAACTATCTGTTAATACATCTCAAAAACATACCCTCAATCCCGTCGCTGCCTTTTCCTGTCCAACGACTCGCAAGTAGGTTTAAACCTGTATTTAACTTGTTTTGGGGCACGTTTTGTAAGTATCTTAAGTCAGCGATTATTATCATTCCTATTGATAAGAGCTTGCTCCAGATGCTTTTTATCTTCACTACTGCGAACTCCCCTGGACTTTTAAACAGCTCTGGTAGACGGGAACTCAAATTCAATTCTTGAAAAACTGTAGAGTTAAGCATAGTGCTTTTGCCAGTCCAAAAAATCCTTCTATTTTCCGTCATAATAATCGAAAAGCTAAACCCAGCAGAAATCTGCAAAGGTTTAATTTTTTCATTTTTCCCTCCAAACAAAACAACCCTTGGTAAAAGTTCATTTTCAACTCCTCCATGTCCAAGTTGCCCATCATTTCCATTCCCCCAAGTAAAAACTTTTCCCAAAGTGCTTCTAGCGACAACATGTTGATGTCCACAACTAACAGCAGCGATTTTATCTCCACTTTTCTTCAAACTCAAAACCAAAGTAGGAGCATGTCTCGGAATCAAGTCTCCAAGTCCAAGTTGCCCAGCGCGATTATTACTTCCAAGTGAGAAAAGTACTCCAGCAGTGGTTAAAACAACAGCAAAATTAAATCCAACAGCGACTTCGGCGACTAGATGTTCAGGAAGCATTTGAACCGGGTAGCTTCTTTTTTCTCCATGAAAGGTTTCGAAAGGCCAGATGAAAAGAAGTCCATCACAAGAAACTGCCATGTTTTGGTTCCCCACAGCTTCTACTTGCTTACAAGGCGGAAGGTCTAAAAACGCGGGAGTCTTCTGTTCTGAGTAGTGACCCAGGCCCAGCTGGCCTTTTGAGTTATCCCCAAGGGCGAGTACTGCCCCTGAAGATGTCAGAAGAAGAGAGTGGTCGTTTCCACAGGTGACTTGCACGAACTTCAAAGATTTTTCCTTTTCAGAAAAACCTGATTTTACTTGATGAGGTCTCTCGGGGGAATAGTCATTTCCACATTGACGTCGGTCGTTCCAACCCCAGGCAAAGGCTCTTCCTTTGCTGGTGATTGCGAATGAGTGACAACTGCCAACTGCTAAGTCGATTATTTGCTCTTCTTTGCAAACAAGTTCTTTGTTGAGACTTTCAAATTGTCGAGACCAGAACGGCTCGTAGACCAGAGAATCATCAACGAGAAGCTGGAATTCGAAAGGCCTTGCGAAAAAAGTCGCTTTTTCTAAGTGGAATGGACTTATCTGCTTCACTTGTAATGCCAGACTTCCTGAGGATAGAAGCTTTTGAGTTTGTTGTCTTGCTGAACTCTCGGTTATTGTTGAAAGGGTCTTGAAAGTGTCTTCTGAGTGGATTGGGGTTAATTTAGAGACTGAAAATAACTCTGAATGCTCTAAAAGTTGAAGATTTGATAGACGAGAGACTTCTGGAGGTAAAAATTGGGATAGGTTGGAATGGATTTTATGGGATTTGCAGAGGTAACGACGGATTGATCTTTGGATTAGAGAGACTGAGGATAGAAGGGATTTGTAGGTTGATTGGGTTTGCTTTGCACGGTAAAAGGATTGGATCTTAGATGCTGCTGATGAGATTTTGTGCAGACGTAAACGAACTAAGGCTCCTCTTATGAACTTTTGGATTTTTAGGACTTGTGGTAATGACCAAGATAGTGAAAGGCTATCTTCATTTGAAGAAGTTTTCAGGTCAATTACTGAGACAATGGGAGTTGGTGTTATAGCAACTGACTTATGCTGCATATATTGTATTTATTAGTTTATGTCATTTTCAATCTCTTCTCATTTAAAGTCTCCCTTTTTCGAGCCACTTCGAAAAATCTCTAAAAATTTCAACAAATCTAAAATCATATCCAAGAAATTTCTAACGACTTCAAAAATCTAATATCATATCCAAGAAATTTCTAACAACTTCAACACAACATGAAATAACCAAAAAAATCTTAAACCAACCAAAAATAACCCATAAAAAAAATATAAATCATCTACATTTCCATCACAAAAGGCACAGCAGCTTCAGCCATACTTTCAATAGAATCCTCATCAGTACCTTTCCTAATCCTAAAATATCCATTTTCTCCCCATTCCTCTCCCCAGCTATTCAAGCACTTCCAAAATTTTTCTCCATCCTGAATTCCCCATCCAACAAGTAAAACCGAATGTGTGACTTTTTCCCAAGGAATCATTTTTTCCCTTAAACTAAGTCCGGAGAGTTCATTCCTGAGAACATTTGAGTTTTCTTTCAAAACTCCTTCTTTATACCTTGCGAATTTATTTCCAGGGTCAAGGTCAATAATAACTGGTCCCCTTGCTCTGATTTCCTTCATAATATTGACTTCATTGCTTGCCCCATAGAACCCTCCGACATAATAATAGTCCTTAACAAAGACTTTCTTTCCAGAGCATCTTGTGTTGCACTCAGTTTCCACCCCGACGTATTCCATGCATTCTTCTTCAACTAACCCAAACTCTTGAATGAACTTGTGAAGCAAGGTGGGGAACCCGCCTTGACACCCTTCAGTGTAGAAGCTGCAGGAGACCAGGTATTGAACACTAAGAGAAGAGTTAAAAGTGTTGTTTGTCAAGATTTTTAAACGTGATTCAAGCATTTCGCATGTTGTTATCGCGTAGCAGGAACCACATGACTGCTGATGGCGGATTTTAGAAGAGATGAAGGAAGTTCCTTGAATGTCGCTCCAGTCCCAGGATTGAGGAAGTGAGTCTCCGTCGATTGAGGAAAGAGGAAAGTCCCAGTAATAAATTAAACTGTTGTAGTCTGTTTGTGATAAAAATGAGGATTCTGGTATTTTCTTCTTTTTTGATGGAGGATCCTTTGTTGAGAAATGGATCGGGATCTGCTTGGTTTTTTTTATGTTCTCTGTCGTCTGTAAAAAGGAAGTTTCCTGAAGGATTTGGTTTTCGAATGGCTTGAATTTTTCTTTGGTTTGTAATTTTTCGGCATAAAAACAGCCCCAGTCTTCGTGATTCAGAGGGTCGGATCCTCGGTACCATCCTTTGGTGGTTCTTGAACAGTCAGAGTGGAACTCATCCATCTGTTTGTAATAAAAGAAAAAAGTGTTAAAAACCTTTTCTTCAAAAGTCAAAATAAATCCCTCATCATAAACAAGTGTCCAAGAGCCAGTTCCAAAGCTTTCACTCCAAGCCTTATTGGGTAGTTCAAACCTAATTTTTTCCTTCAAATAATCCTTAAACTGAAACTTTTCATCTTTCTTAAACTGCAAAACCTTTCCAGGCATGCCTCGATCACAAAAAGTCCTGTTCATTTCAAGACTAGCATTAAAAGTCTCAAGATCCAAAAAGAACTCCCATTCTCCCAAGACCTCAAAATAAGTGCAATGAACCGGCAAATCAGCAAAAACAACCAAAACCAAAAAAAAAATCATTTCTAACATTCAAAACTATTGCGAATTAATCGAATCTACCTTCGTCATTACAATTCTTTCAAACTCTCCCAGGTCGATTTCTCCATCTCCATTATCATCAAATTCCTGCAAAATCGTATTCCAAGACCCATCATCCATAAGTCTCTTTTCACTTAAAACCCTTCTCAATTCACTTAAACTGATTTTTCCACTAGAATCTTTATCAAAGTTCCTAAAAGCCGATCTTAAATTTTCAATAGAAAGAATTTTCCTAGTGTCCATAGCAGCTTTGACGAATTCTGCATAGTCAATAAATCCACTTTTATCAGAGTCGACTTCTTTCATGATTCTTTCGACTTCATTTTCAGCTTGAATGATTCCCATAGTTCCAGTGTACTCTTCAATAAGTTCTTCTCGGCTGAGTCTTCCATCTCCATTTTTGTCGATTTTTTTGAAGACTTCAGTCATTGTTTTAAGGTCAGTGTTGCTGACGCGTTGCATGGTGATGAAAGTATGGACCGCGTCGGCGAGTAACGAAGTAAACCTGAACTCGCGCAAGTTCCTCAAAGCCAGTTGGACTATTGGAGTGTCGGGTGAGTCGTTTTGTGTCAGGACTACTATCCAAGGGTGCTTTAAAGCGTCTTCTGCTGATAGTCTTGTGCTTTGGTCACAGAGAAGTTGGCAGATTAAATGCTTTGCGCCTTCGGAAATTCCTTCCCAGGTGTTGCCTGATTTGTTTACTCGGATTGATTTTATGTTTTCAAGGATTGCACTGTCTGATGTGCCGTGGAATGGATGCACTCCGCATAGAAGGATGTATAAAAGAACACCGCAACTCCATAGGTCGCTTGGAAAGTCTAAAACTCCTGAGAGTAACTCTGGAGATGAGTAGGGCCAGAGACCTTCTCTTTTGATTTGCTTGGTACCTTTACGAGCTGCTAGACTGAAATCAATTAGTTTTATTTCAAGTCTATTCAAGAAGATGTGCTCTGGCTTCAAATCTGAATGAACAATTTGGTGGCTATGAATATAGTTAAGTACAGAAAATAGCTGATGCATAATCCTAGCAGCCTTATTCTCAGTATAAGTCTCATTAAGTGATATTTCCCTAAACAGTTCAGTTCCATCACAGAACTCTCTCACAATGTAAATTCTTTTAGCATCTTCAAAGAATTCATAAAGTCTTAAAATATTAGGATGGTCAAAAAGCTTCAGTACTTCCTTTTCATGATCAATCCTCGTAAGATAGTTCGAGTTTTTCAGCAGGTCCTTCCTGATAATCTTCACAGCTCTTTTCACTCCGTTTTCCTTCAAAAAACATGTATGGACCTCAGCATGAAGGCCACTTCCAATAAGTTTTCCTCTCTTATAAACCTCTTGAAACCTGCCCTTGTTTTCAATGATAAACGCAGAGGGCCTAATAGCTTGAGCTTCATACTTTTTGTCTCGAGGCTTTGATTTAGATTTGCTTACAATGCTACAGCCCATAGTTATGAGACTTATAACCTACTTTAAACTCGCTTTCCTGGTATACATCGAAGTCATTTGCCCGAACTTCTCAGGGTCTAAGTGAAAATTACCTTCAAACATCATGCAAAACTGCTCAAAGTAAAGCTTTTCGAACTTGTGTAAATTGTATTGGCCTAGCATGTCGTTGACTTCGTTTTCACTTAATTCCCATCCAGCGCGCTTTAGCGCGCTGTGAAAATTTTCCTTTGTGATAAATCCTCGGTTTTCGGAGTCGAAGTATTTAAAAGCAAGCCAAAGACCGTCGGTGCTTTCAAGTCTTTTGATATCGATGGTAAGGGCTAGAAACTGTGAATAGTTTAACTTACCTGAAAAATTGTGAGAGTCGCTTAGAAGGGCTTCAAGTTCTTCTCCTTCAAAATTGATTCCAGCTTCGATGAGTCCTTGTTCGAGTTCTTGCATTGAAATGAACCCGGTGTGATCAGAATCGAGTTTTTTGAAAACGAGGTTTAATTGGTTTATATCTTGTTGCTTTAAAGATCTTATTAAGATGTTCATTGTTTCTTTCACGATTTTGTTGCTGTGAAGATGTTTTTTCAGCCTTTTTAGTACTTTTCTCTCGATTTTTCTAGAATCTTTTTCTGAACGCTTGCCCAGCCAGGGGTGGTCCAGAGCTTGTTGGGCGGTGATGCGAGTTTTGCAATCAGGGTTAAGCAAAAGCAGAGTCAAGTCCTTAGCCTCTTCAGAAGCTTCTTCCCATTCAGGTCCAGAAATCGAGACCTTTGCATTTAAAATGGCTTTAAACACTTCAATTTCATTATCCCCATCAAAAGGAGGTTTTCCAGCAAGAAGCATATATAAAATAACTCCACAGCTCCAAACATCACAGCTAAGTCCATAGTTCCTGCTCAGTACTTCAGGTGCAACATAATAAGAACTACCAATCAAAGTATTCATTTGTTCTTCATCTTCTAAAAATTTTTTCGCTAGTCCAAAGTCGATAATCTTGATATCAGAGTCTTCTTCTTTTGTACTAAGAATAATGTTCTCTGGTTTTAAGTCGCGATGGGCGATGTCGAGACTATGCAAATGTGTAACTGCATGAAGAAGAGAATACATCAACTTTGCAGCTTCTGACTCTGAGTAACGACCTTTTCTTATCAGCTGCTCGAATAACTCGCCACCTGTGCAGAGCTCCATAACAAGGTGGATGTATTGCAAGTCTTCGTAAACTTCGTAAAATTTTATGATGTTTGGATGATCTACTGTCATTAAAACTTCAAGTTCTCGCTCTAGTAAGTCGATTCTACATTCGATTTTAGACTTTGGGATTGATTTTATTGCGTAGTGGGTTGGATCTTGGGATAGTTTTGATTGGGCTCGCTTTACTGTTCCGAAGTGTCCTCTGCCCAGGACTCCTTTGAATGTGTAGTGGTCTTGGATGTCTGTTTAAGAGATACTTTGGTATTTCATGTGACCTTTTACGACTTCTTTTAGTGGAAGATGATTGTGTTTTTTAGAATGGTCATGAGTGTTTTTACATAAAGAAGCACAGTGGCCCATAATCAATCGAATTATTTGAGAATTTTTTTGTGGGTTTATTAGATGGGTTCGATTAGGTGTTTTAATTTTTTATTGTTCTCTGGTTCAGGAGAAGTTTCAATTTTTTTTATGGAACTTTTTTGAATTGATTATCAGGAATATTATAAATTTGTGTTTTTTAATAGATGGGCTGAAACTTGAGTTTTGAAAGTTTATCATTTTTTTTTGAAATTCAGGATATTTGATGTATATATTTATTATCATTTCAAATTTGAAGAAAATTCAAGATACTACTCCAAGGTATTAGTTTTATCAATAATCATACAACATCATCACTACTTCAATCCAATCTATTACAGGATTCTTACTAACTACTATAAAAAGTACTCCATCGCCGGGTTCTTAGGAGGAGGTTCTCTAGCATCAGCAGGAGCAGCTTCAAAAGTTTTATAAGATCTAGTCAAATGTTCATCAAGTTCCAAAATAGCAGCAACATTTCCACACCTATAACAATAATTAGGAGCTGACCAAACAGTAACTAAAGTATCATTAAACATAGTCTTATATCCTTCCATCACAAGTTGATGAGCTCTCGCAATAAGTTCAATATTATTTTCATTATTCCACTTTGCAACAATATCCTTTCCAAAAACATACCCGGCTCCCCTTGGACTAAGGCTCCATCCAGAAGTTTCTTCAGGGTCACTCCAAAGCAAGTCACACATAATCCCCTCATGAGGAACTTCTTGTTTTCTATCAATATTTCTAATTTCATCAATAGTATTAAGCTTCGGTGAAAGTCCTCCATGTACACAGAAAATCCGATTGTCAATGACAGAAGCCAAAGCGAGATAATCAAAGACTTCAGTGCAGTACCTCCAGACGTTGACCGAGCCGTACTTTCTGAGGCACTCGTCGTAAAAACCGTAGACCTGAGTGATTTGTCGACTTTCATGGTTTCCTCGAATCAATGTTATTCGGTCAGGGTACCTGACCTTCAGCGCGAGGAGTAAAAGAAAGGTCTCGACACTGTTGTACCCGCGGTCTATGAAGTCACCCATGAACAAGTAGTTCGTCAGAGGACACTCGCCACCCACCATGAAAAGTTCGCAGAGGTCATGAAATTGGCCGTGAATGTCTCCACAAACTGTGACAGGAGCGGGGACCATCTGCACGTTGCTCTCTTCTGATAGTATCTCTCGAGCTTTAAGACAAAGTGCTTTGACTTCAGATTCTTTAATGTATTCGCATCTTTTGAGCTGTTCAATCTGACGATCTAAATCAGCTGTTGACATTTATATGAGAATTGAAGTTGTTATTATTTTTAGGGGGATATAAATGCAAACCACACCACGAAAACTCGCGTTTTTCCAGGAAGAAAAGTACTCTCAAAGGTTCATTCCGAATAGGGCTAGCTCTAACTTGTTGGGAGATTTTGGAAAAGTCACTAAGGATACTTTGGATAATGGAGTTGAGATGGATTCTTATCATTCTTTGTTGGAGAAACAGTTTGAGAAAACTCTGAGTCAAGAAAAAATTTTGAAATTTTCGCCGAGTTTAGGGAAGGAAAATATTAGCTCTGGATTTGGATCGTTTGAATTATCTGCTCCTTTTGGGAAAATAAGGAAAGTCTCAAAAAGTCCGTATAAGATACTTGATGCCCCCAACCTAATGGATGATTTTTACTTAAACCTTGTCGACTGGTCCTCCGCAAACCAGTTAATAGTAGGTCTTGGTAGTTGTGTGTACATCTGGAACGCTTTAACCTGCAAAGTGACGAAACTAACAGACCTCGGTTTAAACAACAGTGTTGCAAGTGTTTCTACCTGTCAAGATGGGAACTTGTTAGTAGTTGGGAGCAACAACGGCTTCATTAACTTGTGGGACTTGAGCAGGCAAAAAGTAGTTCGGCCTCTTTCTGGCCATACGATGAGAGTCGGCGCTTTGGCCTGGAATGGCTCGATTGTGTCTTCGGGATCAAGAGACAGGTTCATCTATAATCGTGATATCAGGGCACGAGAAGATGTTATCGCATCGCTTTCTAGTCATAAACAAGAAGTCTGTGGACTGAAATGGTCTTTTGATCAGCAGCAGCTTAGTTCTGGAGGAAATGATAATCGATTGATTCTTTGGAATTTACACTCGAATCAACCGGTTTATTCTTTTTCTGCCCATTGTGCTGCGGTTAAGGCTATGGCCTGGTCTCCTCACCAACACGGTCTCCTTGCCTCAGGAGGTGGAACAGCAGACAAAACAATTCGTTTTTGGAACACCCTAAACGGTGAGCAATTGCATTGTATCGACTCAGGTTCTCAAGTATGTAGTTTAGTTTTTTCAAAAAACACAGAAGAAGTAGTATCAAGTCACGGATACATGATGAACCAGATAATAATTTGGAATAAAAATAAGAAAGTTGCATCTTTAACAGGCCATACAATGCGAGTCCTTTACCTTGCAATAAGTCCTGACGGGCAGAACATCGTGACTGGAGCCGGAGATGAAACTTTAAGATTCTGGAATGTTTTCCCTGGTGCTGGATGCGAAAGCGATCGTAGGAACAGCTTGTTGCTTTCGCCGTTCGACATGAGATGATTAGAATAATTTAATATTTTTGATTAACTAGACAACTGAAGAAGTGCTTGAATTGATTTCTCTGTCTTGTCAAGTGTTGGAATTTTCAGCATTAGTCTCAAAATATCTAAATTTAACTCTTTTGACTGCTCAGGGTCGATTATTCCACTTTTTTCAAGATCAGTAAATAATTCCTTTGCCTTCGCCTTTTGAGAAGGTTCTAGATCAGGATAAAGCTCGAGAAGTTCTCCATTCAAAGAAGCGATTAACAAGTTTTGAGTGTCTTGGCTTAACAGGTTGCGGGTGAAGAGAGACCCTTTTACCAGAACTCGCCCTCCACTTCCTGTGTAGGACAAAACTTGCTCAGGCCCTTCTAAAGACTTTCTTAACACCCAGCCATCAATAGAAACTGCGAAAATCGTGTCATGTGTCTTTAAAAGTCTTTTAAAATCCAGTTTTTTAGTGGTTTCTAAAATTGATGAAAGATTTGAACGGCTTAAAACTCGGATCCCACTCAAGGAAAGAGAAATGAAGAGGTATGAGTCACTTGGCAAGATATCTGTAATGCTTGATGTGAATTTTTCATTTGAAAGGAGAGTTGGATGATGAATGTCTTGAAATTCCAAGTCGAAGAGGATGTAGTCGCTTCCGATGTAGAGGTGATTGTCGAAGAAGCTGATGGCGGTTATCATTGAAGGGAAATTGTGAGTGACTAGATGCTGAAGTTGAATGTTGTAAATATCTAGTCCACCTTTCTCGTTTCCTGTTAAAATCAAGTTTAATTCCTGTAAATATGTCAAACTTTTGATAGGTTTCAATTCGGAGACTATTGCTTGAATTTCTTGGATCAGGATATTGAAAACTATTAAGGAAAAACCCTCGGAATCTTCATATGAAAAGCATATTAATGAGTGATTCAGCATTATCATCCGGTTAATCTGAGCGTTCACTGAAAATAAAACTTGCTGAGTTGTAGAATATCTTAAATCATCTTCAATTTTAAAGAAAATTAAATCTTTTGAGATACTGATCAGGGTGTTAGACTCTATAACAAATTTAGAGTCAGGAATTAAGATCTGCTTAAAGTCCAAGTTTTCATTATAAATCAAAAAAGTTTTATCAGAAACTGCAAAAATTCCTTCATTCGATTCAGTTAAATTTAAAGGATGGTTGCCAAATTTAACCAACTTTCTCGTTTCTTCCTTAAAAATTTCGATACAACCATCTCGAGTTCCAATAAAAAGTCTTCCGAATTTTTCTGCGTAACTATTAGGGATGCCTTTAGTCTCTATCATTTCCAGCATTTCTCCAGATAATGAGAATCTTTGAACTCCTGTCGTTTGGAGACCGACCAGGATTTCTTTTTTGTTTGAGAGAAAAAAAGTAGAAAAATCGACATCTTTTATCTCAACTTTCAAACTTAGAGATTCTAAAACCAAGATTTGTTTAGAAACTAAACCAAGGACCAGGATTGAATCTCTTCCTGTCGCTGCTAAACAAGTACTTGGAACTGTAAAAACAATTGATTTATTTAAAAAAACTGATTTTTCAGTCACTTGTATTACTTTTTCATTGAAATTACTAGCAAATAATGTTTTTTCTGAAATAAGACCAGCTGATTCTACTGAAACTCCTTCAAAACTTTCGATATTTACCACGTTTAAATCAGGCATCAACAGGAGATACTTGTCTAGAATGCAGGCTGAAGTTGAGTATTTAGAAATATTTTTTACTTGCAGATATTGGAAGACTTCAGAGCATTTTTTTTCGATTTTAATGATTTGGCTTGAGCTGAAGTTAACACTTGCCAAAATCATAGCGGAAGTAGGAAGACTGTCCCATTCATTTAAAAAAAAACCGTCTATGAAACTACCTGATCTTGGAGTTATACTGATACTTGAAAAATCCTGGTTGAGTAGTCCACATTCTCCATGATGACTGATGTAAAATAGTAAATTGTTTATATTTAGGAGTAAACTGTCTTCTTTGATTGTAATTCCAGTTTCTTTTAAAATGGAATCGAAAGTAAAGACTAAACCGTTGTCGAGGCAAATGTAAAGAAGATCATTGATTACTGTGCTTGAACTGTAAAAGCCTTGCAATGTCCGAATTTGATTCATGTCTAGCATTGAAGTTTGATCAGAAAAGTAGTCAAAAACAACCATCTTATTTTCAGTGAAAGTAATGATAAAATTTTTAAATTGCAGGAAAACCCGAGGAAAGCTATCAAGTACCTGCTCATAATGAATCATCTCATATTCAAAATTCCATTTGAGACAAGACCAGAAGGTTTTTCTTTCAATGGTATTATATTCCAGTAACAAAATGCCACTCTTCACAAACTGCCAATCAAAAATGCTGCCTTTAACCTGCAGATGATAAACCACATTCAAAACTTCACAATCCAACACAAGTAAATTCTTCTGATTATCCGAGCAAACAATGCGATTATCCAATCCTTCAATTTTTTCAATATTTTCAAGTCCAGTATCAAAACTCTTCGCAATTTTGAAGTAATCACATTCGAATTCCATGAAATTCACCCTTCCATTCGCAGACAAAACTAAAAAATCCTGATTTCCCTTCTTCACCTTCGCAGAAGCAGCAACTTGAAACCCAAGAATCTGTTCTAAAACACAGTAAAGCGGTTTTTCCTCCTGAGTAAGCTGATAAACCTCAACCAAATGTGACTTAAGTACAACCAAGCACTCAGTATCAGGTAAAAACCATCCCCAATGCACTCCATGCAGCAAAGAACTGCTCTGAACTACCCTGAAAGGAATTTCCATTTATAATAAACCCTTTAAAAACCTTCTCAAGTGTCTTCGAAACCCTTCCTCAAACAACTCCTGTGAAAATTTTCTTGATTTTTCCCTGGCCTTTTCCCTCATTATTCTCAAGTCTTCAAATCTTAAAACTGCTTGACTGATACACTCGGCATATTCTCCAACATTACAAGCAAGGAAGCCGTCAACTTTATCAGTGATAATATCAAGCCGGGGCCCTGCCGAGTTATGAGCGACAGTAATCACTCCACTTGCCATAAGTTCAACAACACAAATCCCGAAATGTTCATTCCACATCGAGTGCAGGCCTACCATCGACCTTTGAACAATTTGCATGAGTTCAGAAAAGCTGACATTTGTAAAAAACTCAACATTTTGACTGATTTTCAAAGAATTCGCTAAAGATTTCAAGTCATTCACTCGAGCCAAGTCGCTTTGATCACGACAGGAGCCGATTAAAGAGAGTTTCAAGTGGCTTAGGGAAGGGTTTTTCAAAACTTCTGAAAATGATAAGATTTGAAGCTCGTGGTCTTTTTCTGGCCTGAACTGACCGATTGATACGACTCGAGGTTCTTTGGGGGAGTCAAGTGGGAGGGACAAGAAGTTCGACACGTCGCATGGAGGGAAGACTACTGCCTGGTCGCATCTCCAGATAGAGCGGATGTGGCTTTGTGTCCAAGACGAGTTGCAAAGAGCTAAATCGCAAAACCACCCACAGGTCGAGTACCATTTCATCAGGACTTTGTAATAAAACAGTTTTAAGTAACTCACACTTGTTGTTGAAGCGATTATTGAAGAGTTGTTGTAAGAGGGTCTCATTTCTCTCACCTTTGAAATCATATCAGTCGATATCACCGGGTAGTGAACGTAAGCGACTACAGGGATTCCACCGAGTTTACAGCAAAAGTAACCAAAAGCTTGACCGTGAGAGTCAATCATCAATGATGGAGTTCTTTTCAGAAGTGCCTCAACCATGATGACTACTGCTCCGATGAACTGGAATATAAGAGTTGCAACTGGGTACCTCTTCGCTTCAATCAAAGGGCGAGTCAAAAGTCGAACTTTCTGAACATTTTGATTTTTTATCCTGATTCCAAAGTCATTTTGAACTTTCTTTAAAACTTCTTCAATACCTTCAACTCCTCCAGAATAAACTAAAATCTTGATATCAGAGTTTTCATCAACCAAGGCCTTAACAGCAGTCCAAAGGACTCTTTCACCGCCTCCTCCGGCATTGCTGCATGTTTTTTACCAATAAGGATGTAAAAATCCGACAGTTTTTCTTTCTTTTCGAGCCCTTAAAACGACTCCAAAAGTAAAAACTCCAGCAAAACAAGCAAAAATTCCCCAGCTGAAGAAAGTCCAGACCCAAGTCATTTTTTTTCGATAAAATGAACTTCGATGAGCGTGACTCACACTGGGAAAACTTTTTACAAGGCAAAGCGAATCTTTCAGTAAGTTTCGCGAAAGACTCTTGCTGTAAAGTCTGTCTTTGTTTAGAGCTGTTGAAACTTTCGACATGCAAAGACTCTTGTTACCGTCCTCAAGAAGAAAACGAGTTAATCGACCGTCTTTTGCAAGGAATTTTAGACCCTGATACTTTTTGCCAGATTACTTCAAAAATCAAGGAACATCTGTCGAATGTTAACTATTTGGCTAGTTTACAAGAAAAGATTCAGGAACTTGAAAATAGTCTTCGAAAAATTTCAATGAAATCTTCTAACAACTCGTCAAATGCCTCTCCAGACCGTCTTGAATCCTCGAAACTCGAATCGCTTGTTAAAAGAATAGAAAACTACGAAGACACCCTCATCGGACTCAGAAAAGAAAACGAAGAACTTAGAGCTTATCTTAAAAAAATACTTTCTTCCAATGAAGAACTCGCCTTGATGCAGAAAAAATCTTTTGTTGAAGCTAGAAATGATGTTGAAGCACTTCGTGATGAACAGGGAAGGATCAGGGCGGGAATTGACAGTTTAATGAAAAGTGTCAATGAAAATGCTTTGGCTTTAAAAGAAATCGCAAGATATGAACCGGAATTCAAAGTTTTTAAAGCACAGGTACTTGAAGAAGCGAAAGATTTCAATGAAAAAACAACTGCTTTGGTTAGAAAAATTCAAGAAAACGCGGAGCAGACTGAAAAGAAAATCGATGAAAACTGGTCACAGATTCAAGATTTAAAAAAAGAACATGAAAATGTTGTCAGTTCACAAAAAGAATGCAAACTTCTAGCTAGACATTCGAATCATTTACTTTCAGCTGCTGATTCTGTTTATTCAACGATGAACCAAATCTCGGATTTTAATCATTACTTGGAAACAAGACTGGATAGTCTTAATAAGGACCTGGAGATCAGAATGGCTGATAAAGTTGTTGATGAATGGACACATCCTGGAAATTATACTTTTGATGATGAACTGCAAAAGTTCTGCTGGTCTTGTTGTAAAGCCTCGCAGGATGGAAAAGGATGTGAAAAAAGATAGATGATTATAAATTATAAGATTTTTTTCATGAGTTTTTAGAAAATTTTTATCATGTCACTATTTTTAGAATGGCTTGGATTTGGTGAATGAGATTCTCTAAAATATTTAAATTTTAGGGGTTTAGAAATATAGTTTCGAGAACTGCTGAATGTAGATGACTTGTAGTTTCATCATTGCCTTTAAAAATCATCTTTTGAAATAGTCCCAAGATCTCCTCAGTCATAGCTATCTTCTTTTCACATACAGAATAATTTCTTGTCACTAATTTAATTCAAAACATAAGAAAAAATCATTACATCCTACTTCAACCCACCCACACCAACCTAGAATTTCACCTAATCCCTAATCCTCTACCATTCCACCCCTCCCCCTCTCCAATCCAGAAAATAACACCCAACCCCAAAACCCCAAAACCTTGATTCAAAAGCCATTCAAAGCTCTTCGAAACAAATATCCATATTTTAATAATGAACTCCAACTCCTCAGTTATAGGAGAAACTCGAGACATTCGTTTCAGTGGCCGTTCATTCAAGTCAAAACGAGCGAATTCGAATTCAGTATCAACAAGTCGATACAGTTTGCATTACATAATCTCGAATCTTCTAATAGACCAGTTCTCTCGTCCAGTGAACATTTGGTTATTAATAATTTCTCTGGTTCAGTTGTCAGCCTCTTACCCAGAGCGTGAATTTTTGTACATCACTTTGTTGCCCCTGATCCTGATGCTTTTATTGGCGATCATCAAAGATGCGATAGTGACTTATCGAAAATATCAATACGACGTCAAAGCCAACAACGCCCCAACAAAGGTATGGGACGGCGTCGTCTTCACTGAGATCAACACTGCAAGTCTCACTGTCGGGGACTTTGTCGTCCTTTACAATAAAGAAAGAGTCCCGGCTGACATGATTTTGCTTTGTACAGGCTCAGCTGATAATAAATGCTTCGTCGATACCTCAGCTCTCCTTGATGATAAGGACTTGATGGCTAAAGTTCCTATTGAAAGCTTTAGGTTTCAGCTAGGATTTGAAAATTTAAGTGAAGTCGCTTTTAAATTGAAACATATTAAAGGCTTTGCAACGGTTCCTCTACCAAATCCGGATTTTTCTAACTTTGAAGGAAAAATTCGATTGAAAGTAGCACCTGTTGCTTCGAATGTGAAAATGAAGAACTTTTTGTTGAGAGATTCGAAAATTATGAATACTAATTGGGTCATTGGACTTGTGGTCTACACTGGAAATGACACAAAAGCTTGGATTAACTCGTTGATTATCCCTCGGAAAGTCTCTTCCATTGAAAAGTTTCTGAATAAAATCACTGTAGTCCTCGTCGGAGTTATCATCATTTTTTCAGTGATTTCACTAATTTTGTCAGTTTATGTTTCAGAAGAAGAGTCTTTTGAAAACCGAGGTTTTACTTTTGTGCACTTTTTGGTCCTTTACAGTGTTTTAGTCCCTGCCCCGGTTTACGTTTTAGTCGACTTGGCGAAGCTTTTCAGGATTTTCAAGATTCAGCAAAAAAACTCAGTCACCTTCCGAAACGGGAACATTTTAGAGGACCTTGGAAAAGTCGAGTACATCTTAGCTGACAAGACCGGCACTTTAACTGAACGAGAAATAAACGTTTCAATGTGTCTCTTTAAAAACTTTCTTTTCAACAACATTGAAGACCTCGTCGAAAAAGAATCTTCTCCAGCTCAAGAAATGGAAACGAAAAGTGAAAAAGAAGACCTGAACAACTTCAAACCAAGTCTTTCCGACAAGGAACATTTTATCATGTGCCTCGCTGTCTGCAATAAAGGCTTCACCACAGACTACGGCGAGTCCTACCTCACCAAGTCCGGAGACGAGCGGGTGTTAATCAGCACAGCGACGATCCTGGGTGTTAAGCTGGTAAAGCGAACGAACAAGTCCTTAACAATCCTAAAAGACAGCCACGAGTCAAAATTTTACGTCTTAGGAACACAAAGCATGTCAAAAACACGTAAAAAAGGCCGAATCGTTCTTCAAACCCCTGACAAATCCCATAGTTTCTTATACATCATCGGCAGTTTCGAAGCCATGGACGAAGTGATCAACTTCGTCGCGAATTCCGAACCGCAAGTCCTCGAAATCGTTCGTCAAAACAAACAATCTGGCATTCGACAACTCATTCTGGCCTTTAAAGAACTCAGCGAATCTGAAGCTTCACTTTTTTCAGTCGCTTTTCAAAAAGCCAGTCGTTCTCCCATCAACCGCCAGGGCCGGGTTGAAAGTTTGTTTGATGAAGTCGAAGTCGGATCGACTTACTTGGGACTGATCGGCTTGGAAGAAGCTGTTGACTTGGAGACGAAACTCGCAGTGACTGCCTTGAAACATGCGGGGATTAAAATCTGGATGCTCAGTGGAGATGGCTTTGAAAGTTCACTTAGTGCTGGCTTCGGGTCTGGCGTTGTTGATGACTCGATTCCTATTGTTAGCATTCATGATGTCAAGTCTGAAGAAGAGTTTCTTCAGGTTAGTGAAAATTTGTTGGAAAAGTTTATTGCTTCTGAGGCAGAAATGCAGAAAATTGTACTTAGAAGGTCGAGTTTGACTATATTTCAAGAACCTTTAGCTCATGTTGGAACTGAAAGAAGTGTAGGACAGTCTAATTATGAAACTCCTGTTCAAGGAATGAGTCTTATTAATAGGTTCTCGTTGAATCAGACTAATCGACATGTTGTGACTGATGACTTCGGCAGGAGGATCTCGTCGATGATGTCTCAAGATTTTTTGTCACGAGGGAAAAATATTCACCCGTTGGTCAGAAGAATTACGAATAAAAAGTCAAACGTCACTTCTCTCACTCATTTGAAAGTCAATACTAAAATCAACAAATTCACTCTTTTTATCGACTCGAAAAGTCTCGACTTTGCCTGGAAAAGCAGCGAAAATTTGAAGAATCTTGTTTATTTGCTGTTTTGTGCTAATAGTGTCTGCTTCACATCACTACTTCCTAGTGATAAGACCAAAGTTGCGAAAATTTTAAAAAATAACTTCAAGGTTAAACCTTTTTTCTTGGCAATCGGAGATGGCGGTAGTGATGTCGGAATGATTAAAATGGCAGGTGTTGGCGTTGGAATTTTAAATAATGAAGGGAATCAAGCTGCAAGTGCTTCGGATATCGTGGTTAATGATTTTAGTGATTTGAAAAATCTTATTTTGCAGGATGGGATGACTACGAGGGTGAATATTAAGAAGTCTGTTGTGCTTGGGATTTATAGTGAAGTGTTTTTGTTTAGTTTACTGGTCTTTATTGACTTGATTTGTGATTACTCAGGACCGGTCTTTATTGACAATAGATGGTATATCTCGTTTTATTTACTGTTCTCGGTTTTAGGAATCTCGACTATCACTATTTTTGATAATAAGGTATCGATTGGGTTTATTGAAAATGAGGCTGCTGTTTATATCTCTGAGGTTTTGAATAAGGACTTTATTGGTAAAATCATCTGGTTTTCTATTGTTGGAGTTTTGCAGGCTGGTATCGCTATTTTTATTTATTACTTCGGGTTTAATGGGTACTCTGAAAATATATCGAATGGAGGACTTTTCTTGTTTATTTCGATGACGACTACGGCGAATATTTTGCATTCATTGTTTATACAGAATCTGACTGTTCTTACTTTAACGGGGCCAGCAGTTAATCTACTAGTAAGTGTATTGATGGTAATAATCCAAAACTACACAAGCCGTTCATCAGATAACTATTTCGTAGTCAGCAATTTTTCCGAGTCCGGCATTTTAGTTCTTCACACTTTTCTCTGCATCTTATTCCAACTGATAGTTTCAATTTTATTCCATTTTTCAATAAAATATTACCTTCCATCTCCTCTCGAATACCTAATTCAAAACAAGAAAATGAAACCCGAATCAAAAAAAGCCTACCAAGAACTAGCAAAAATATTCAACTCAAACAAAGAATTCGAAAGAAGCTTATCAAATGGAGGCGAGTACAGCCGACTAACTCTAAAGTTTAAAATAAGCAGCCGTGAGCGTAAATACCAGGAATACATGATATCCAAGCGCAAAAGGCATTATTTTACCTATTTGATCCTGTTTACCTTGATAGTCGTGATTTTTTTGTGTGTAAAAGCAAGTTACGACCCAATCGATATAAGTTCAATCGCGATTTTCGTAATACTAGCCTTCTCACTAGTATTATCACTTCTTCTTCTGAAGTACCTTGAAAAATCCTCCCATTTTTTAATCCTTTTCAAAGTAGTCTACATCTATTCAAACGTGCTAATCGGTTTATTAGCAATTTTGCAGAAGTCTCACCCAAGTTTGATCCTTGTTTATCCATGCACTTTTTTCCTGTTCCTTCCAGAAGACTGGTTGACAATGGTCTCATCTTGCACAATAGTCTCAATTCTACTCTTCAGGTCAGCGACTTTATACATGATGGACTTCACATCAGGGCACGACTTGTACATCGCAGTGATTCAGTTCATTGGAATCTACTCAATTTCAACAATGGCCTGCGGAGTGACGACTTATCTTTTAAAAATGCAGAGTCTTCAACAGTTCAACTTACTGCAAAAAGTGAAGGAAGACTATGAAAAAGTGACTAGTGTTCTTTATTATCTGCTACCGAGCTTTGTAAGGAAAAGGGTCAATAATGGAGTCAGGTATATTGCAGATGAACAGGGAGAGGTCTCTGTACTTTTTTGTTATATTGTTGGATTTGATAAAATCACTAATGAGTACTCTATTGAAGAACTCACTGCACTTTTAGATGAAATATTTGGGAAGATTGATAGTTTGTGTGAATTGGTTGGAGTTAGCAAAATTGAAACTGTCGCGAATACTTATATGGCTTGTGCGGGGCTTATTGATAGTGAATCTGAACTTAAAGCTAGTCTTAGAGCTATTCCTCATGCACGACGGGCCGTTGAACTTGGGTTTGCTATTTTAAGAGCTGCTGGAAAAATTTTTTTGAAGTCGGGAGAGAAAATTACACTTAAGATTGGAGTGCATAGTGGAAAAGTTACTGCTGGGGTTGTTGGGTATCATAAACCTCAGTTCTCGCTTGTTGGGGATACAGTCAATACAGCAAGCAGAATGGCTTCAAGTGCTGAGCCAAACACGATCAGAGTATCAAAGTTCACATACGACCTAGTTGGTGAGGCTAAGAACTTCGACTACACTTTAAACTTGATCGACGTGAAAGGCAAAGGAAAAATGGAGACTTACACAATAACCTTAAACCAGATGAAAAATCTCGACAACTTCATCGAGCATCGAATATCTCTAAGTCACGCTTCAATGGCATCAGCAGGAATTCAAAGCTTTGCAGATGAGTCTTCTTTATCCTGCATCCAAACAGAAGACGTTCTTGAGGACTTGAAGATATTTCCAACAACTCAATTATTTGAACTTGATGAAGGCACCGGCTTGATTGAAAAAATAAAATGGGTCGGTTTAGGTCTGAAGGTCTCAGAAGAAATGAAAGAGTTTCGAAAGGACTTTTTAACAAAGAACTTCTCAATTTTCTTCATCGGCAGTGTGATGAAAATTTTGTGTGATGTTATCATGTTAGTCACCTTTTTACTGGAATTTATGCAAGATGACTTGTATATCGCAATTGGCCTTATTATCCAAATTCTGGTCTTGTCAGTTGTCATGTTTTTACTTGGCAAAAACAGACAGAACATCTTTTATTACTTTTCACTTGCAGGGGTTTATTTGTTAGGACTAGTGTTGAGTATCATAGCTTATTTGAAGTACTCAGATTCAGATATTTCAGCGATGTACATCTTGATTCACTTCCAGTTAGCTATTTGTTGTTCAGGTCTGTTTTTTTCCCAAGTTTTCATTGCGTCTTTGCTAGTTTCAGTATTTTGGTTAATAATCCTAATCTACCAAGGACCTTTATCAACGATTTCAGTCTTATTGCCAGGTTCGATTTACTTTATTTCAATTCAAGTCTTCACACTATACTACTGGGAAAAGTACATTCGTGCACAACACAATATTTCCTACATGACTGAAAAAGAACTTGCAAAAACCGAGTCTCTTTTAACTCAGATGATCCCAAAGCACGTTTACGACCACTTAAAAGACGAGAACACAGTCACTGACTTCTTCTTCCAAGTCACCATCATCTACGCCGACATCGTCGGCTTCACTCCATGGTCCAGCGGCCGTGACGCGAAAGAAATCGTAAACATGTTGTCCAGTCTTTTCACTAAGTTCGACAAAAGCAGCGTTGAAAACAAGGTCTACAAAGTTCACACTATCGGAGACTGCTACGTAGCAATGGGGTATCACGGTGGAGCCAACAGAAACCCAAGTCAAGAATGCGCGAATATGATCAACTTCGCTTATTCAATGCTAAAAATCATCAAAAAGGTCCAAAAAGAAAATAAAGAACTTAATATGAGAATTGGACTTCATACTGGAGATGTCATTGGAGGTGTCATGGGAACTAGCATCGTCAGGTATGATATTTATGGAACTGATGTTTTAATTGCAAATCAAATGGAAAGTAATGGAATTCCAGGGAAAATCGTGATTAGTGAAACTACCAAGTCGTTCTTGGAAAAGGCTCAACCGAAGAGTTATCAGTATAAGTTTCACACTGAAGTCAAAACTTTAGAAAGGACTTGCAATGCTTATGAACTGATTAAAGTTGGGGATTAATTGTTTATTTAAGGTGATTTGCTTATAATGGAAGTTTTTTTCAATCAGTGTGAAAACCAGGGGTGTCCTAATTATGCCTATCGTGAAAGGGATCTTAATGGAGAAAAGGTGATGCTTTGCTACTTGCATAACTATCAAAGTGATCAAGGAGAGGAAGGAGTTGCTTTAGAGTTTCATCAACAGCAGATCTTTCTGGCACATATCAAAAATACCAGCAGAAACTTAAAAATTTACAAGAGTCTTATGATTCAAATGCTGGAAAACTTGAATTCGCTTATAAAAAATAAAACTAGAGCTATCCTTAAAGATATCTCAGAAAAACAACTGAATGTAAAAATTTTGCAGAAACAAGTTTTAAATAATCAAATATTCTTCTCAAAAACTTTAAAAAACCTTGAAAAATGTTCAAATCTTCTGATAAATCCGAAAAACTTTGACATATCTCTTGTCACTTCTCAGATCGAGGAACATTTCAATCAAAATTTTATTTCGCCTGTTCAAAAAGTAGCTGTGGAGGCGAAAATAATAAAAAGTGAGAATTTTATTCCTGCAACTTTCCTGGCAAACTATAAACTAACCCAACCATATGTCCCAATTAGCAAAAAGTTGAAAATTTTAAGCAAGACTGACTTTTTCATGAGCTTTGTCCCTGAAGAGAAAGTCTTTCACTTCAACCCTGTCGAGTTATTGTATTCAAAGCTTCCCTTGGTCCAAGACTGTCTGATTTCAAATAAATACAACTTGTTGATCACAGCTCATGAAGAAAACTCGATTCGCTTTTGGGATCTTCAAAGTTTTACAGAGACTATCATTGAAGATTCGAATCAGAAGATGAAAGCAGCTGCGAAAATAGTTGAAATCATTCTGATTAATGATGAATTTTTATTAATAGTCGGGAGTAACTACTTTAAATCAATCAACCTTTCAACACTCGCCACGGAAAAGTCTTATTTCCATGACTTAGGAGAATTTTACATTTGCAGGGCTTTCTCTGATCATTCCAAACTTCTCTTGGGAAATTATGACGGAGAAATCATTTTATTTGATGTTCAAACGTTTACAAAAGAAAAAGAATGCAAAATTCGACCTGGAAAACCAAGCAAAACAATCACAAGTCTCTCGATTTCTGCTAATTTCACATGTGCACTTGTTGGTGACTGTGATGGAAAAGTGTATCTTTGGGTTTTGAATGGTGAAAAAAGTCTCCTCAGCTTTCATTTTCATTCTAAACCAGTCTCACTTTCTTGTTTTTCATCAAATAATCAATTTTTTGCTACTTATTCAAATGATGGAAATATCAAGATTTGGAATATTTCTCAAAAATTCAATATCATTCATCAATTTAATGCTGGAAAAGACTGCTGGGCTTTGAGTTTTCATCAAAATTCTTTGTTGGAAGGCTGGGTGTTGGTTGTGACTGGTGAAAAAAAGAGATTTTGCTGGAAACTTGAAAAGAAAATGAAGGGAATCGAGGTCCAGGACTCGAGGTTATTAAAATTTGAGTGAAGAATGGAATTTAATAGGGTAGATTGTTAAGAAAGACTAATTTTAATGTTTAAATCAGCTGTTGTATTAATTTATTTTATAGAAGACTATTAATCGATTTTCAAAAATTTGAATCATTATTGATTAATGCATCAAAATTTGAATTATTTATGAAATAACTAGCTTAAGGGAAAATCAATTGAAACTCAATCAAATAGAGTTTTTAAATTATTTTACTAAATCATTTGTTTTGCCTGGAGTCTTCTAGAAAATAAGCTAGATGGAGTAAAAAGGGATTGATTTGATATGGAGTATTAATATAGAATGGATCGTAGTATAACAAGATGAAATTATAATTTTTTTAGATACAGCCCTTGATGTTTTATTTCATAATCTAATAAAGTACTTTAAAATTATGAAATAATACTCAAACCCCTTGAAACAGGAATTTTTGAAAGTTTATTATGAATAATTTTTCCCAAAGCTTTGTTTTTTCTCGTTATTTCTGGATAAAATTCACTGGCATAACCAGAAAAGAAAATAATTAATCAAATTTAAATAGCTTCTAAAGCATTCACCTGTTTATAAATCCAAATTATTCTAGATTGGCTAAATATGGAAATATTTGATTACAACTACAGGATCGAATGTCAATTCGATCCTCTTCATTGAACAATAAAGACAAAAAAGTAAATAGTCTCTATCTTAATTTTTTAGATTGATTAAATACAAGCTGAAAATAACTATATTCTATTAGGATCAAGAATCAAATATAATTCAAATATTAAAATTAATTCGGTATTGAATACCTCACATTTAGTAAGAGATTCAAAGATATCTCGATCTTCCAGGTGAGGTTTTTAAAAATAGCTTCTATGTTTTTTCCCAGCTTTCCTCTTTAATCCAAAAACGACATACTTAATTTTGTTGACCCTATAGAGAGTAAGAATGAACCTGCTACAAACTGAATTCATCAACCTTACAATCACCCCTACCTTAATTACATAAAATATCAGTACTATATAGACAGACTTAATCATCAAGCCTTTTCCTATTTTTCTTTCCCTAATTTTTGCCATATACTCAATTCACTCACAACCTTAAGTTTAATGTCCTTCTAAAATTAAGACTAATACCGAGAAAGCGTAAATAAGAGTCTAAAACCCTTCTCTTCTCAATTCAAAAATTCATGCCACTACAGTGATCAATTTAAAAAAGTAATTCCATCAAAAATATCACTTAAATCTCACTTAAATCTTTCAAAACTTCAAAGTGCTTAAATACCGCTACCAGCCCGTCTAAAACTCTATTCCCAGCGATTCAGAAAATACTGGAATTCACTCAGATTTAAAATTTGGGCCAAAAAAATTAGAGGCTATAAATGGAAGGTACCAAGCAAGAAGATTGGTGGTTTGGGGAGTATTCAAAGTACTCTCTTAAAGATTACAAGGATATGCTTATATTCCAAAGGTTCTCATCCTGTGTGAAACCTTATTCAAAAAACCTCGGAGATTATCGAGAGGCTTTCTGGAGAGATGACAATTGTTACATCCTCGAATGGTTCGAGCGAAAGAACCAGAAAGGTGAGAAGTTCGGCCTCGATTATAACTCTTACACTTACTTCTACGAGCACTGGTACTACGAAGAAGACATTCACATCGTCGAAAAGACCTGGCTTTGCGATCCTGCCGAATGGGGAGTGATCATCAAGTACTACCCTGAACATGAAGAGCAAGTCTCCTGGTCGACAAGCCCAGAGAAGAAAGTCTTCGAAACAACAGTAAAACGAGACGAAAAGACTGAGCGCACAACAAAAGGGACCCTTTTGACCCCTGATGGGAAAGAAGACTTCACTGAACGCTTCTGGCAGACACCAGAAGGCTTCAACAGAGAAAAATCCTGGACTCGCGGCACTGCCAAAGGTGAAGAAAAGGAAGCCAAGACTGGAGACTCACTCACAGGAGAGGCCTGGACTCAAGACGAGAATCAAAACTCAAAAAAAAAGTGGTTCCAAGACGGAAACCACAAATGGGGCGAAGGAGAAGGCAAAGAAGGCTACGAAAGCTGGAAACAAAACTGGGATAAGGACTCTGAAGGGTCTCGAGAAGAGATCGAATATGACAACAGGTTCCAGAAATACGGAAAACTCAGAGTTAGGTCGCAAAGTCATAACTATAATGTGGAATGGGAAGGAAAAAAACCGGAAGTACTTGTTTCTGAAGGAGAACATGATGATGACCAGACACTTTTAAGTGAAGGTCCTAGAAAAAAAATTGAGAATCAGAAGAAAAAAGCTCTCAGGTCTGGCAAAGATCGTAAAGCAGGACATGGAGATAGTGTAGAAGACTCTTCAAAACCCTCAGATTCTTCAGCTAACCCCAGCGCTGCAAAGCCAGGGCAATTGACAGACGCGTCAAAACTCGGTTTTCAACTTTCCAACCTTTACAAAGACCTGAAAAACGACCTTCTTCAAAAAGTAGAAGACTTGAAAAATGAAGATTCAAATAAAGACTTGCTGATCAGTTTAAGTACTTTAGAAGAAGACTTGAAGTCATTGAAAGACCCGAACAACTTCGACCCTCAAGAGTCAATTGCTGCCATTCAAGCCTTGAGAGACTTCGATAAAAACTTGACCTCTGCTGAAAAGGCTTTGGTTTCTTCTCAGCCTTCAGCTGATCAGCTTCAGGACTTGTTTGAAAGGTCAGCGACTTCGATTGGAAACCTGGCTCCTACCTTGGACCCTGGAAATTTGTCCTCTGCTCCTGAAGAAATCGCTTTTGCTAGAAAGGACTTTGAAAATGCTGTCAATCCGAAGGATAAGGTTAGAGCTATCGCTGCTCTTAATACTGTTGTTGATGACTTGATTAGGGCTAGTCAGAAAACTGTCAAGGATGAGGATAAGGAAATTGCTGAAATTTCACAAAAACTTGCACCGGTTTTAAAGGCTTTTGAAGAAGCACTTAGGGAATCTCAACAGACTTTGAAGGAGTTGCAGGATAAGTTTGCGGCTAAGGATGAAACTGTTCAGCATATTCTTGCTGCTTATGCAGAAAGGTCTAAAGAGGTGTTAAAAGACATCGAAAACTCAACTCCTTTCGTGAAAACGATTCCAAAGATAAACTCAGTCCTAACAGACATGGAGAAGTTCAAAAAGCAGCTTCTTCAAAATGATTTAGAAAAAGACCTTCAAGGAATCCAAGACCGTTTATCATCTCTAAACAATTCCATGCGAACTGGTCTCGGAGCATCACCTTCAGAGTCAGCATCTCACGGGTCATCAGTGGAGGACCTGATCCCAAGAATCCAAAGCGAACTAAGCCAAGCTCAAGTCCTTTCAGACAAACTGATGGGCAAAGACGTGAGCACCGGAGACCCTTCCTTAGACTCGATCCCTGCCAAGTCAACCGAAACTTTCACCCTGGACCCTGCAGATGTTCTTAAAAACTTGTGGGTTGAGGGAAAGAAAATTTTAGATCAAACTCAAAAATCGCTTAATACCTTGGCTGGTGTTATTGGAAATGATGAGGATAAAGCACATCTTGCTGAACTTGCTGAACAAGGGGATAAGACTGTTACTGGAATTCCTGCTGATACTAAGTCTGAGGCACTTGAACAGTTGGCTTCGAATTTAGGAGAGTTTGTTAGTGTGTTGGGGAAAAATGCTGAAGCGCTTGATGGACTTGTACAGAAGGCTCATCATAATATTAAGGAAAATGAACTTAAACCTGAGACTGTCAAAGATCTATGGAAGGCTTTGTTCTTGTCTGAGTATATCGCTGAAAAATTGATTCAAAATGACCCACCTGCTGGACTCGAAGAGCTTAAAGCGGTAATCGAAGCTTTCCCAGCTTTACCCAAGCCTGCTGACATGCAGAAAGCACTTGTGAAGTACCAGGAGATCATTTTAGGACTAGCGAATATGAATGATAAGCTTACTGCTGAGGATATCAAGAGGGCTGAACATGAAACAGATAAACGTCTTGGTGGCAATTCCAAATCAGGTCTCGAAAAACCTGCTAAAACCACCCTTCGATCATCAAGAGGTGCAAGGTTCACCTTCGTAGAGCCATCAATCGAGTTAATCAACATATCATTCAAGACAACAAGTGAATTAGCAATGTGGGTATTAGGTTCAACACCCGAGATCCATCATCGTCTCGAATCCATGTCAGTTGAAAAAGAAGAAGTAGTGAGACTACTCCAAGAGAGATACGGTTCCGAAGAATGCACGGACAAGTTTCTATCATTCCTCAAAAAACTCGAAGACGCCAAACAAGGTACCTACACAGGTTCAGAAGTCCTTCCAAACCTTTCAGTAATCCTCTCAAAATCTGAAAAAGTCTTAGAAACAACAGGAAAAATCCTTGAAACTCCCGTTCCACCCGAAGCAGAAGAGATAAAATCCCAAACTTTAACAGAAGACTTAACAGCCTACAACAAGCGAATCGGTTTCAACCTCAGCCTTTTCTTCAAGATGGTAAAAGAAAAGACTGGCGAAGATGAAGGTGGCGAAAACTTCGAAGACGCTTTAGAAGCAATGAAGAAAAAACAAGCAGTTTCAATGTTGCCTTTTTCAGCTGATGAACTTTTAAGATTCCTCAACTCAAGAAGCTTGAAAGACGTAAAAAGACTAAAGTTCTTAGCTGGCCTTATCGGAACTGACGAAGACGTTCAAGAAAGCAACGAACTTGAAGAAAAAGCTGCAAGTGCCTGGCCCGACATCACAAACATCAGTCCTCAAGAAGCCTTAAACCTGATTGAGAACTGGATCCATACTTACCCTGAAATAGAAAATCAAGTCGAAAGCAAGAACACTGAACTTCTCGCTCAAATCGTCGAAAGACTACTAAACCCAGAACCACTTGAAAAAGACGTGGCTAACCTTTTAACCGCAATTGAAAACTTACAAAAATCTGCTGAAAAAGGACAGGCAGGCAGCTCGCTGCCTGCGGAGAAATTGAAAGAATTAGAAGCAAGAAAAGAATCAATTCCTTCAAACCCGAAAGAACTTCTGCCTTATTTAACTTCACTTGTGAAGGACTTATCAGAAGTGAACCAATTAAACGTTCCTGCCCTTTTGCCTGAAGAAGAAGCGAAACTAGCAGGAGAAGTGCATAAAAAAGTAAAGACTGCTCCAGTGCAAGTGGTCCGAGAGGTTCAACACTTGTTCACAGGGCCTGATGCAGATGACATGGCTTCAGTGATAATCAAAGCTTATGCGATTTTAGGACATTTGCTTAAATCTATGGCTCTACCTGAGCCGAATGAAAAGGCGAAAGTCGACCAGTCTTATGCGAAACTTGATAAACTTAATCCAGTTGAAGTGAAAGAACTTGGAAAGCAAATATTTGAACTTTTACTCAGTCTTTTCCCTGACTGCGAACATTGGCATGAAGAGGAACATTCTGTTCTTGCAAAGCGTAAAGCGAAGAAAGTTGTTAACACCCTGACTTGGGCTGATATCTTTAAAAGCAAGGGACTTGATGTGGATCCAGAACTTTTAGTTGAGATTATGAAAGAAGAACAACAACAGGCTACTGTTTATTTGACTAGTCTTCCGGCGTACTTTGGAACTCAAGAGCATAGAAAGAATTCTGCGAATTTGATTGAAAAGTCGAAAGAAATCTTGAAGATTATTGATGAGAAAACGAAAATTGAGAATTATTTCCAACTTCGACTTGAACAAAGTAAACTTGTGGCTTCTTTGAATAGTAAAATGCAGGCTGTTAATGATAGGATTAATGAGTTGGATAAGGACAGGGAAAACACCTTGGCTCGTAACTTCACTGAGGTTAATATGATGGTTGAACAGAATAACCCTGAACTGCAGGAACAGATTCAGTTACTTATGAAGAAGGAAGATGAGTATAAACAAAAGGAACTCACGAATACTGTTGATGCACTTATCAGACTTGCTAATCGCTTGACACTTGAAAAAGAATTACAAAGGATTAAAGATGAGGCGAAACCAAAGAACAATGAAAACTCTGAACTTATCAAAGCCTTATCAGCAATAGAACAAAAACTTTACTCAGAACTCAAATCTTTAAGTTCATTTATCTCAGACCTATCATCAGAGCTAAGCCCATCACAATCCTCCTTGAAACACTTAACAGAACCCGAAGTTTCAACAACAATTCCAGGTCTTCTCGCCTCTTTAGAAACGGGTCTTTCCTCTCACAGCCAGATGGTTTCATGCGCATTATCATCCTTAAAAGACTCTCCAGTGCGTTCATCTCTTTCATCACTTCTCTCTCTCATTTCAGCCGAAATGCAAAAAGACGACTCAGAGACCGAGTTGGTCTTTTCAGGTCTTTTCCGACTTTGTGGTTCAAGTGAAGACAAATCACGAGCGAAAAAGTTACACGAAGCTCGAGTTTTCACAATAGAAGAACCTTCAGGCCTCCTTGCCCAAGCCTCTCTCGCTTTAGACTCCCTTTCAAAGCTCCTGCCCACCAGGTCTGATCAAAGCAGACTTCAAAGCAAACTCGTTAAAGACGCAGGACGAATGCGAGAAGGAGTCGACGACATCGACGTGAGCTGCGAAGAACTTTTAAGTAAAGCCGCAAGAGAAGCTGCCAACAGCATCTTACCTGAAGACTCTCGTTCAAAGGAAGCTCTTGAAAAACTAAGAAAAGTTTTAGAGACAATCAACGAAAAACCTGCTACAAACATTCCTGACTGCATCGAACGTATTTCTTCAAGACTTGACCAGTGGGACAAGTTGGAAAGGCTTCGAAGAGACTTAAGAGAAAGAAGCTCGAAAGAAATTAACAGGTTGAAAGCTGAAATTCAAGATAAACTTAATGAAATTTCTACTGGAAAAGCTAATCTTGATGCTCAGAAAATTCAATATGATGCACAAATTGCATTACTTCAGAATACTGCTGACCTCAACGCTTCACTTGTTGAGAAACTTACTAATGAAGCTATTGAAAAAGAAAGAAATCTCTCTGCTGCTAAAAATCTTGCCTCGGACTTGAAGACTCAGAAGGATGAACTGGAAGAAGACAACCAGAAACTTCAAGATGAAATCGATTCAATCAATAAGGAAATCAGGAACTTAAGAAGAGTGAATAAAGAAAAAGATACCCAAATTCGTGAACTTGAAAATAATTTGGAAAACTTTGAAAGAAATACTGAAAAATCATCTCTTGGAGATAAGGAAAAATCTGAAATTTTAGAAAAACTTAGAAATGAAACTCGTGCTTTAAGAGAAGAAGTTGATGAAAGGGTTAAGAAAATTGAAGAACTTTCTGATACCCTTGCAGAAAAAGAAAGAATTATCAAAAAACTTGATATTGACAGAAATAACCTCGAAGCTGAATTAGAAAAAATCAAAGCTGAGAGAAGTTCATTAAAAGCTGACTTAATGAAAATCAACACTGAGAAAAACGAACTCGAAGAAATAATGAGACTCAATGAAGGAACTGAAGAAGTCAAGCAACTTGAAAGAATTTTAGAAGATAAGCAAAAAGAACTTGAAGAAGCTGAAAACAAACTCACTGTCGCGAAACGATATCAAACTCTTTACCCTGAACTTGTTGGAGAAAAGCAAGAAATCGAGGCAAAGTTAAGAGAAGCCCAGATTGATTATGAGGAGTTTAAGAGAAGAGCTGAAAACTTGAAATCTGAAAATGACCAGCTTAAGTTTAAACTTTCTTCTAGTGAAGGACTTTCAAAGGACCTTGCTGAAGCTTTGAAGGAGAATCAGAAGATCAAGATTCGATTGAATTTCTTGGAACAGTCTGGAGATAAGGACACTTCTGATCTGGCTAAAAAACTTTCGAATGATGTTGCTGCTAAAGATGCGGAAGTGCAGGGATTGAAAGATGAGATTGACAGGATTTCTGCTCTTTTGAAGCACCAGGTACATAAGTATAATACTTCTCTTTCGAGAAGCTTTTTGGTTAGACTTTGCCATGTTTTCAAGGAACAGGAAGGTGAAGGGTTTAGAAAGTGGAGGATTTATAAGAGGGAGAAGGATGAAAAAATTGATTTCACACCTTCTACTGCACAGGCTTTATTGCCTCCCAGTGATGATGAGATCAATAATCCTGATGCTTATAAGGCTGCTGATTTAGCTATTGCTAAGACAGCTGATAGACTTTTGAATGATAATAAGATTGTCAAACTTTATAAATCTGTTGACCATAGTGCCGAAAAACCGATGAGTTTTATCAACATCTTTAAATTCCTCGAAGAACTTCTCGACAAGAAACTAGAAGCCGATAAGCTCGACTTCAACGAGCAGCGCCCAATTCTTTCATTCCCTGGTTTCATGTTAGACTACCTAAACAAGACATTTGGTATCCAGTCTCTAGCAACTCGTTTCCTGAACCAATTCCTATTAGGTTTCCACGAGATATACCAAGAAAACCAGAAATACGCAGTCCTCTTCGCTCGTATTCTTCAATTATTCCACCCAGACCCAGCGCCTCTTGCAGCCTCGACATATCTGAACAAGGCTCGAGTGGACTTCGCGCCATTGATAGAAAAATACGAGCGTGCCGAAGGCGAGCGAGGACGAAAGAAAGAAAACTCAGGCCGAGCGGCCTTCGAAGCGGCAGGGACAGGCGGTTCCGCATTTTTAGGAGACACGATTGAACTGATTTACTCCCTGTTCCCAGGAGACAAGGAAGGCGGAGAAAAAGCTTTGGAACTGATTAAACCTGACAGAGTCACCATTGAGGACTATGTCGCTTTCAAGATTTGTCATAAAATGGCGAAATTAGGAAAAACTCCTGAAATGATTTTCAGTCTTTTGGATAAGGATCAAGGAGGGACTATTGATGTTTCTGAGTTTATCTCCGGGACGAAAGATGACCTTGACTTGTGGATTTCAGATAAAAATGTTACGAAATTGTTGGAGTTGTTGGATACTAATGGAAATAAAGAAATCACCAAGGAAAGCTTTATGAGCAAGATTAATATGAAGTATCTGCTTGAATGTAATAAAAATCCTCAGTGGACTGTTACTAGAGCTACTTTCTTAACTGCACTTTTAGAGGTTTTCAAGTTTAAGGAAAGGAAACTTGCTGCTGGACTTGCTCAGACTTATACTGATGAGGAATTCGCACAGGATAGCTTTGCTAAGATTATCAACCAGCTTGAACCTAATATTAATCAGGATAATATTGAGAAATTGTACAATGAGGCTGAATGGAATGATGAGAAGAAAGTTACTCTGCCTGATGTTGTTAGAGTTGCTGGAAAATATGGAATGGCAGAGTTTAAGAGCTTTAAGATTCGTGAATTCGTCCAGGATCTTAATAGAAGGAAGAAGGTTATTGATCTTGTTGAGAATCAGTTTTTGTCGATGTTTAAGAAAACTGAAAATTCTTCGAGTGTTGAAGGAGGAGTTACTATTGATAGGGAAGTTCAAGAAACTGTTGTTGTCAAGAAAAAAGTAGTCAAAAAGGTACTCAAGAATATGTTCTCTAAGTTTTAGAAACTTTATTAGGTAAGATCTATCGTTTAATTAGGGTCTGAGTTTAAATTCACTGATTCAGTTGTTTTCATATTGGACTTAATCAATTAATGTCTAGAGTCGTGATTACAGGTCTCGGTATGACTTCATGTCTCGGACTTTCACTTCCAGATAACTGGAATCACATCTGTGGTCGATTGTCCGGCCTGACTTCAAATCCTTTTTCACACACAAGTCATCTCGGCAGGCTATCAGAAGGAATTTCTTCAGAATTTGTTGACTCTCATATGAAAGTACCTTGTAAATAGTTAACAAACACCCTTCACAGTAAGCTTCAGATGACAACAGCCATAGAGGTACTGAACAGTGCTAACTACTTCCCAAGCTCAGAATCTGAAAAGTTATCAATTGGTATTTCTGAGTCACTGGCAATTCCAGACATGCAGAATAACTATTTAAAAGTTGGTTCTTTTACAGGCTGCAATATTTCTTCTGCACTTAATTTCAAAGGTCCAGTGACTATTTCAGGATCTGGCCTCCAAGCAATAGTCGATGCATGCCAAATGGTGAGAAATCAAGAAGTTCAACTAGCTTTAGCCCTGGGCTCATCAGTAGATCTAACAGACGCGCTCTTAAAAACCTTATCAAGTCTCGAATTCTTCAACGATTCCAAATCACTCCCCGAAGACCATTTAGCCCTTTCCCCAGCAGAAGGTAGTGCAGGTCTTTTAATCGAGAGTCTTCCACACGCAAAAGCAAGAAACGCTAAAATATTCGCTGAAATCGAGATGCACTCTCAAACGATTGTCAACGATTCAAGTGAAATTCCAGTTTCAGGACAAGTCGTCTTGGGAAAGTCTTTCGGAGTCCAGAGATTTGAACAGTGCTTGAAAAAATGGGCAAAAGGCGACTGGCTGGACATCACTAAAAATATCGGCTGGGTGTTAAACGCTGATGGCATCAATGATACGGTTATTGCTGCTTTGATTATTTCTCAAGGAATCATTCCTCCTAGTTTTGAATGTGGAAAGCTCAGAAGTGAAGAAGTAAGAAAAGCTTCTGTTGTTAATTTTACTGCAGACTCGTCTGTATGGCATCTGGAGTTGTCGAAATATGATGAAAGTGAATAGTTTAGTAGTTATTCCTTGTCTTGTTCTATGTGTGAATAGAAAAATAGCAGTGAAGTTTTAAATTTTTTCAAGGGATGAATAAGTTTAGGGAAAATCATTGACTTGGAGGATTTATTTGTATGAATCTGAGTCAGAAGGGAAAATTTTTAAGTTAAAATTAGATTTTTTTACAATTTCTAAGAAATTTTTTTGATTAAGGCTAAAAAGTGATTCTGGATGAAACTTCAATGAAATAAGAATTTTAAATATATTTAAAAATAATGAGTGGCAATATGTTATTTCAAATTCTTTCTAGAAACAAGTATTCTTTACAATTAAACAATTCTTAAAACCAAGATATTTAAATTTTAGTTGTTTTATTAATGGTTTTGGTCCAATCATAAAATTCACGCATAAATGGGAAACTCTAATCGCAAATCGACTTCACTAAAAGATTCTTTCAAGTTTTTACAAAATGCTTCGAGCGGAGAGCATACTTTGAAGACTCACAGGTCAACAGAAGCTCCTAACTCTGAAGAAGACAAAAGAGTTACCAGGTTTCAGTCAAATCGAATCAAATCCAAGCATATCAGTATTGATCTAAACATCGACCTAGACGCATCTTCAGCGAAAATACTAAAGACTGAAAAGAAAGAAGAAGATATAGCCTTAATAAAAAAATCGCTATTGTCTCATTTTCTCTTCTCTCACATTCCAGAAGAAAATCTAGAAAAAATTATTCAAGGAATGAAACTGTACAGTCTCAAAGAAAAAGAAATTGTCTTTTATCAGGGAAACCCAGGTTTTAAGTTCTTTATTCTGGCCAAAGGGTCTTTAGAAGTAATCATCAACGGTTCTGTCAAGTCAATTCTCTACCCTGGGACTGGGTTCGGTGAACTTGCATTGATTCACGACCTGAAACGTACTGCAACCATCAGAACAAAGGAAAAGTCTTTGATGTGGGGCATCGACCGGAAGGTCTTTCGTGAGACTTTAAAAGCTTTGAATACTTTGAAACACTCGGAAAATAAAAAATTCGTTGAAAATCACCCTTTTTTTAGTAGTTTGAATCAAAGTCAGGTTAATTCACTTCTTTTGTTACTGGTTTCTCAATCCTTTTCTCATGGGCAGAAAATTGTTCAAGAGGGTGATCCAGGTGAACTTTTTTATATAATTCAAGAAGGACAAGTTGAGTGCTCAGCAAAGGGTCAGGTAATTCGGACTTTATCAGCTGGTGACTATTTCGGAGAACAAGCTCTTCTTTACAACACTCTTCGAACAGCAACAGTCACTTCTATAAACAAAGTAAAAGTTCTAAGTATCGGACGAGATTCTCTCGCAGAAGTCATGGGTGGTCAACTTCAATTTATATTATATAAAAACTCATTAAGAATCGCACTCGACTCTTCCGACTTCCTCAAAGGTCTAAACAAGTCCACCAAAGAAGAAATTATCTCAAAGTTTGAAGTCTTATCATTCAACAAGGGAGAAATCGCGATTCCAGCAGGAGCCATGAAAAACAGGTACATTTGGATCGTACTTCAAGGAAAACTCAAATCCGACAATGAAAAGGTTCTTGAAAGATTTAAAAATTTAGGAGCCAAGTGGTTTTATAACGAAACTGAAGGAATGATATCTCATAATTATATCGCTTTAGAAGATACCGATATAGGAATCATCAGAAAAGACCTGTTTTCTAAGATAGTTCCTGGAAGTCTCTCAGAGAAAATCCAAGAAAACTACATAATTTCCATATTAAAACAAGTATACCTCTTCAGAGTCATCAGCGAAAAAAAACTCTTTCAACTTGCCAGGGCAGTTAAACTTTTAGAATTTCCAGAAAATCAAAAAATTTTCTCTCAAGGCGATCTGGGCGACAGTTTTTACATAATCAAAGAAGGCGAAATCAAAATAATCAAAGACGAAAAAGTTATCCGGACCATGTGCAAAGGAACCTTCTTCGGAGAGAGATCGATTCTACTAAATGAAACTCGAACTGCAACTGCAATTTCAAAGACAAAAACTTTTCTTTGGATGATCACAAGAGACGAGTTTTTATCAATAATCGACGAAAACATTCATCCATTACTATTAAAAAGAATCCACCTTCAAGACGATACAATAAACTTAGAAGACTTATACATTGTAGACAATCTAGGAAAAGGCTCCTTCGGAAATGTTTATCTCTGTGTAAATAAAAAGTCTCGATTTTTATACGCTCTGAAAACAATCTCAAGAAAAAAGATAAAATTTTACAACTTGTTCCAAACACTTAAACTAGAACGCGAGGTCCTTCAGCGACTTGAACATCAACTAATTGTAAAATTTGTGAAAAGCTTTAAAGACTCTAAAAGAATTTACTTTTTACTTGAATACGTTGAAGGTCTCAGCATGCATGATGTGCTAAGGATTTTAAATGTTTTATGCACTTCGAAGTGCAGGTTTTATGCGAGTTGCTTACTACTTATCTTAGAGCATCTCCATCAGAACTCAATTGTTTATCGAGACTTGAAACCTGAAAATTTAATTGTGGATCCTGATGGGTACCTTAAGTTACTTGACTTTGGAACTGCGAAGATTGTTACTTCGAGGACTTATTCGGTGATTGGAACTCCTCATTATATGGCACCTGAGGTTATTTTAGGCAAGGGGTACATGTTTTCTGCTGATGTTTGGAGTTTTGGAGTCATGGTTTATGAGATGCTTTGTGGAACTGTTCCTTTTGGAGATGACTCGGATAGTGACCCTTTCAATATTTATAAGATGGTTATTTTGGGAAAGGTCAAATATCCTGATTTTATTAATTCTGTTTCTAAGGCTTTTATTCAAGATTTACTTCATCAGAAAATCAGCAAGAGAAGTAAGGTCGAGGTTTTTCGTAGTCATGAGTTTTTCGCTGGGAATGACTGGGAGGCTTATTTAAGCAGGAAAAAAAACCCACCTTATAAACCTTGTTGTGAAAATTATGATCGACTTGTTGAGGTTTCTATTGATCAGGATCAGGTGGTTGAAAAGGTCTTGAATAGGACTAAAGATAATAGTGGCTTTGATGAATGCAAAAATAATAGTCAATTTGTTTCTATTGACTGGGATAGAGAGTTTTAGTAATATGGTTATATAATTTGGAAATTTTAGATGATTTGGTAGATTTTAGTGTTTGAGATGTTTTGGATTTTTAATTGATTTAATTAAATTCTATAATGAACCTTCGGTTTCAACGAAATAGGATGTTTCCTTACCCTATATATAGTTCAACTTCCACAAAGAAGAGGTTATCCAATCAAATGAATCCTAAAGTAATAAAAAGTTATTATAACATCAACTGGTCCTAATGAACTCTAAGTAACCACAACAGATTATCAAAAATATGTGAATAAAGTTTGTGATCAAAACTCTAATTAATATCCAATATTATAAAATAAGACAGATAAATTCTATCAGCACTTCGGCTTCTTTGATTATTAGTTGGATACTTTATTGAAGGTTATTTTATAAAAACTGTGGTTGCAACTTGAATTTTCATGTATTTTTCAATGGTTAGTCTGTGAAAAATGTAGCAGATTCGATTTATACTCTATTAAAACTTCTCAAATATCAGGCCCTCTATTCGAATATATTGGTTTGCTGAAAATACGAAGTTTTAGGAATGATTTATTTTTTATCATTTAGATATAAACTAATCATTTAGCTAAGACTTGAATACTTGCAATAGATATTGATTTATAATTAAATTCACTTTTTAGAGATTTAATAAGTCCAGAATTTCTAAACTTGAGTGGAACTAAAGAATTGTGAATAAGATAAGGTTGTATATAATTTGAAATATGCTATAAAAATTTTTTATTTATAAAAAGTTAAGAGATATCTGTAAGGATTTAAGATTCTCAATTTTCCACCGAAAATGATGAGTTATTTTAAAAGACTTCTGAAATTCTGAAGGCTCTATAAATTAAATGAATACAAAATTTAAATTTTGAAGATTTTGTCTCATATAATTTAGATGTATTATTTATAGAAAATTTAATCTATTCATTATCCAGCAGATAAATTTTGGGAGGAATATTAATTGATTCTATAAGTATTAGATATCTTATCTAAATGTTTATATTTAAGAACTTGAAATTTCTAGATATTGTATATTCATGCAAACTTGTCTTTAAATACATCATCTTATTAAAATTCTTCATGGATTACTTACCCTGACATTTCTGCAACTTTTAAGAATTTTTCAATTTATAGCCAATTTAACTATTTAATAATTTTCCAATATTTCTTCGCATATTTAAATTTATCTATAGCACTAAAATTCAACATGAAATAATCCTAACAATAGCAAAGGTTTTATTAAGACCCAAAATCTGATCAAATTTAAAAAATCTAAATATTTAAATAGAATCAAGTAATTCCATCCAATAATAAATAATGGGAAACTCGAACCCCAAGCCGACGAAAAAAGGCGAATCTTCCAACTACTACAAAACCCCTTCGACCCGGGAGAAAAACTTGAATTCTAACCTTCCAACAGGACTGCATAACACAGTAGAAGACAAAAAAGACTTCAAATTCCTCCCAAATCGAAATCAATCCAAGAACATCAGTATTGACTTAACCATCGACCCTGATGCTTCCTCAGCGAAAATAATAAAGCGAGATAAGAAACAGGAAGATATCGACCTAATCAAGAGGTCTCTTTCGACTCATTACCTCTTCTCCTACATTCCCGAGGAGAGTCTTGAGGTCATTGTTATAGAAATGAAGCTTTACAGTCTCCAAGCGAAAGAAGTTATTTATAAGCAAGGAAACTTTGGAGATAAGTTGTTTATTCTTGCAAAAGGGACTTTAGAAGTTGATATTGATGGATCGATTAAATCAAGTCTTCACCCTGGGGCCATGTTCGGCGAACTTGCCTTGATTCACAATCTTAAACACACGGAAACAATTAGGACTAATGAGAAGACATTGATGTGGGGAATCGATCGTAAGGCATTTAAGGGAACTTTAAGCACTCTAAACGCTATTAAATACTTGGAAAGCAAAAAATTTCTTGAAGGCCATCCCTTATTCAGCAGTTTGGAGAAAAACCAGATCAACTTACTACTTTCAATGATGGTCACTCAGTACTTTTCTCATGGGCAAAGAATTTTTGATGATGAGAACCCTGGCGAACTTTTTTATATGATCCAAGAAGGTCAAGCGGAGTGCTCAACAAAGGGGAATATAATTCAGACTCTATCTGCTGGTGACTATTTCGATGAACAAGCTTTTCTTGGAAAAACTCATAAGACAGTGACAGTTAAAGCTATCAATCACTTGAAAGTTCTGAGTATTGGTAAAGACCTGCTGGCTGAAGTCATGGGTGAACAATTTGAGTGTTTTTTATATAAAAACTCATTAAGAATAGCGATCGAATCATCAAATTTCCTCAAAGACCTGAAAAAGCCGACTCAGGAAGAACTCATCTCAAAATTCGAAATCTTCTCATTCCGTAAAGGAGAACTAGCCATTCCAGCAGGAGCCATGAAAAACAGGTACATCTGGATGGTACTTAAAGGAAAAATCAAATCAGACAAAGGAAAAACTCTAGAAAAGTCCCAAAATTTAGGAGTCAAGTGGTTTTTTAATGGAACTGAAGGAATAGTTTCACAAAACTATTTCGCTTTAGAAGACTCAGTCATTGGAATGATCAGAAAAGACGTGTTATCCAAGATAGTACCTGTAGAACCTGATAATAATATTCAAGAAAAATTTGTTTTTGCTATACTGAAACAAGTTGATCTCTTCAGGACCATCAACGAAAGTAAACTTTTTCAACTTGCCAGGGCAGTTAAATTGTTAGAGTTTCAAGAAAATCAGAAAATATTCTCTCAAGGTGATCTTGGCGAAAGTTTTTACATCATCAAAGAAGGCGAAATCGAGATAATCAAAGATAAAAAAGTTATCCGAACCATGTGTAAAGGAAACTTCTTTGGAGAGCGATCGATTCTACTCAATGAAAATCGAACCGCGACAGCCATTTCAAAGACAAAAAGCTTTCTTTTGATGATCACCAAAGATGATTTTTTATCAATTATTGATGAAAAGATCTTGCAGCTACTTGTGAAAAGGATTTATCTACAGGACGATATGACTGAACTTTCAGATTTGTCCATCATTCAACACATCGGTAAAGGATCATTTGGAAGTGTTTATCTATGCATCAATAAAACAACTCAATTTTTATATGCTTTAAAAATTGTTGAAAAGCAAAGAGTAAATTCTTATCAGTTGCAACAAAGGATTAAACTTGAACGTGATGTTATTCAACAGCTTGATCATCAGTTTATTGTTAAGTTTGTGAAAACATTTAAAGATTCGGATAGAGTTTACTTTTTACTTGAATATGTTCAAGGAATCACTTTCTTCAAGGCACTGAGAATTTTTAATGCTATAGATTTTGTAAAATGCAGGTTTTATGCTAGTTGCTTGCTACTTATTTTAGAGCATCTGCATAAGAATGCTATTGTATTTCGAGACTTGAAACCGGAAAATTTGATTATTGAGCCTGATGGGTACATCAAATTACTTGATTTCGGAACTGCAAAGATAATCCACTCGAGGACTTACTCAGTAGTTGGAACTCCTCATTACATGGCTCCTGAGGTAATTCTGGGCAAAGGGTACCTGTTTTCTGCTGATATTTGGAGCTTAGGAGTGATAGTTTATGAAATGCTTTGTGGATATCTTCCTTTCGCAGACGACTGGGAAAGAGACCCTTTAAAAGTTTATAAGCAAGTTGTAATTGGAAAGGTCAAATATCCGGATTTTATAAACCCAATCTCGAAAGCATTTATTAAGGATGTATTTAGTAAAGATATCAGCAAGAGAAGTGATGCAATAATTCTTCGCAGTCATGAATTTTTCGGTGGAAATGACTGGGAGGGTTATTTAAATAGAACAATAGCATCACCTTATAAACCAACTTGTGAAAACTTTGATGATTATGCAAAGTTTTGTGATAATAAGGATCGAAGTCTTGAGAATTTTTTTAAGAGGACTCAAGAAAAGATCTGTATTGGTGAATGCAGAAATCCTAGTCAATTGATTTCAAATGATTGGGATATAGATTTTTAGTAATAGATTAGAATATTTTTGAGTAGATGATTGATTTTTGAAGATGATCGATATTTGAAGACGATTTGGAATTCTTTTCGCGAAAATGATTCGAATATCATGGGATTAGATGAGCATCTCTCAACATATTAAATAATCTTCAGGCTTGATCTATCTAAAATGGTTGGAATGAAGATCAAGTATGTTTAGCTAGCGTTTATCATTTCAATAACTGATGATTTAAGATCTCTATCTAGTCAGAATCCTTTACCAATTAATCTAACCTTCCCAACTCATTTGTGTAGTTAATCTTTTGATTCATTAAGAGTTACAAACAAAACCTTCAAAATATTAAATTTAAAAAATTAGCAGGAACAAGTTCATAGGAACTTCAATCAAATAGCCCAGCTTTAAACATCTTTCAAAGTCTATTTGAGCCATTCATGAAATTGATTGACAGAAACTTTTAAATATCCCTGAAATGAGATGGTTTAAATGATAAGGGAATAGATGGCACGACCATTTCTTATTCAACTCAAGTACCCATCTCATTTGGTATGGAAAATAAGAACTGAGTATTGATAGATAAAATATCCTCATTATTTAGTTTTACTTAAAGTTATACTTAAGGTAAAAGTTTTCTAATGTACTACTTGTAATTATTTTCAAGTTGTTTCCATATTTTTCCAATGATTAGAAAAAATTTGGATTATTTTAGGTTTAAGAATATTATCGAAAAATCTCTAACCTTATATAAAGAGTGCTCTAAATTCGATTTAAATGGTTAGGTTTTCAAAAATTAACTTCCAGATGACTTTTTAAGGTCACTTGATTTGAGACTAAAATTGATTCAGCAGTTACTTAAGATATGAATATTTATTATTCTTGTTAGCAACAGTGAAAAAAATTGTGACCTGACAAAAAAATCAAGCCAAAATCACCATCAAAGCTAAACAAATCTAAAATAGAATACTTGAATTTATATATTTTACCAATTAATTCAGTCCATTAATCTTTTATTAGGGATAAATGGGAAATTCTAGTTCTAAATCAACTTTACAGAACGAATCTTCAAACTACTACAAATATTCCAGTAATCGAGAACAAACCTTGAAGTCAAACATGCCAACAGAAGCCAACAGTTCAGAAGAAGACAAGAAAAATTTTTCAAATCTTCAAAAAATGATGAAACCTAAAACTATCAACTTTAGGTTGAGCTTCGAAATGAATGAATACAAATGGAAAATAATTAATCGAAATAAGAAACCAGAAGATATCGACTTAATTTTAAAATCTCTTTCATCTCATTTGCTCTTTTCCTACATATCTGAGAAGAGCCTCGAGACCATTATTCAAGGAATGAAACTTTACAGTCTGCAAGCGAATGAAGTCATCTTTTATCAAGGAAATCCGTCTTTTAAGTTCTTTATTATAGCCAAAGGGTCTTTAGAAGTGATTGTTAATGAGTCTGTTAAGTCAATTCTTTATCCAGGAGCTGGGTTTGGGGAACTTGCCTTGATTCACAACCTAAAACGCACGGAAACGGTTAAAACAAACGAGAAGTCTTTGATTTGGGCTATTGATGGAAAGGTCTTTAGGGAAGCATTAAAGACTTTGAGATTGGTAAAGCACTCAGAAAATAAGAAATTTGTTAGAAATCATCCTTTATTTATGAAGTTAGGTGAAAACAAGATTAATTCATTACTTTCAATGATGGTTTCTCATTCTTTTTCTCATGGACAGAAAATAGTAGAAGAAGGCGAACCGGGTGAGCTTTTTTATATCATACAAGAAGGTCAAGTCGAGTGCTCAGTTAAGGGTCAGATTATCAGGACCCTTACAGCCGGAGAATATTTCGGAGAGCAAGCCTTAATTTACAATACTTTAAGAACAGCAACTGTCATAGCAGTTAAATCCGTAAAGGTTCTTATTATCGGAAAAGATTCACTTTTTGAAGTAATAGGGGGTCAATTTCATTACATTTTATATAAAAACTCCTTAAGAATTGCAATCGACTCATCAGACTCTTTAAAATACCTCAAAAGCTCAACTAAAGAAGACCTCATCTCCAACTTCGAATTCTTTTCATTTAGTAAAGGAGAGCTCGCCATTCCTGCTGGGGCCATCAAAAACAAGTACATCTGGATCGTGCTCCAAGGCAAACTCAAATCAGATAAGGGAAAGGTCCTTGAAAGATATCATAATCTAGGAGCCAAGTGGTTTTACAATGAAACTGAAGGATTTGTTTCACAGAATTATATCGCTTTAGAAGACACTGACCTAGCAATCATCAGAAAAGATATATTTTCTAAGATAGTTCCTAAAAGTTTATCTGAAACAATAGAAGAAAACTTCATCATTTCTATATTAAAACAAGTTTATCTCTTTAGAGTCATCAGCGAAAAAAAACTCATTCAACTAGCAAAATCTGTTAAATTGTTAGAATTTCCTGAAAATGAAAAAATTTTCAATCAAGGTGACCCAGGTGACAGTTTTTATATCATCAAGGAGGGCGAAATCATTATAAAAAAAAATGAAAAAGTCATCAGAACGATGTGCAAAAGAAACTTCTTCGGAGAGCGTTCGATTTTATTTAATGAACTTCGAAGTGCAACAGTTATAACAAAGACAAAAACTTTGCTTTGGATGATCACTAAAGACGAGTTTTTATCAATCATCGATGAAAACATGATGCAGATGCTATTAAAAAGAACTCATTTGCAAGACGATGCCACAGATCTTTCTGACTTATACATCTTAGACCACATCGGAAAAGGTTCATATGGCAGTGTTTTTCTTTGTGTGAAAAAACAAACTCGATTTTTTTATGCTTTGAAAACAATTTCAAGAAATTTGATAGAATCCTACGACTTGCACCAAAGAGTTATACAAGAGCAAGAAGTCCTTCAGCGACTTGAGCATCAATTTATTGTGAAATTCGTAAAAAGCTTAGAAGACTCAAAAAGAATTTACCTTTTACTTGAATACGTTCAAGGACTCAGCTTTTTCAAAGTAATGAGAACTGTAAATGTAATAAACTCTTCAAAATGCAGGTTTTATGCAAGTTGTTTATTACTTATCTTAGAGCATCTCCATAAGAATTCGATTATTTATCGAGATCTGAAACCAGAAAACTTGATGGTCGATCCAGATGGATATCTCAAGTTAATTGACTTTGGAACTGCGAAGATTATCAAGTCAAGAACTTACACAACCATTGGAACTCCTCATTACACTGCACCTGAGGTCATTTTAGGAAAAGGGTACAAGTTTTCTGCTGATGTTTGGAGCTTTGGAGTCATAGTTTATGAGATGCTTTGTGGGCATCTTCCTTTTGGAGAAGATTCGGAGTCTGATATATTTGAAGTTTATACTCAAATAATTACTGAAAATGTAAAATTTCCAGATTTTATTCAACCTGTTTCGAGGAGTTTTATTCAAGATCTTCTTGAGAGGAAGATAAGTATGAGAAGTGATGTGCAGATTTTTCGAAGTCATCAGTTTTTTGCTGGGAATGACTGGGAGGAGTATTTAAGTAGAAGAATACTTCCTCCTTATAAACCAAATTGTGAAAGTTATGATAGGATTATTGATGTTTCTATTAACCAATATCAAAGTATTGAAGATGTTTTGGATAGGAATCAAAGCCAAGGCTACTTGAGTCATTTAAAGGATCTTAATGAGTTGATTTCTTGTGATTGGGATAGAGATTTTTAATTATTTAGTGTTATTGTTTAGTAAATTCAAATTTTATGGAATTTTAGTGATGTTGTGTGATGTTTCAGTGAATGATTTGCTATTCATCTTACTTTCATACAAAAAATATTGAAATATCCAAAAAAACTCATAAATTTATCTTAAAAAATTTTACTATATCCTAATTCTCAATGAAATACCAATATTTCAAAAGATTTGGATACTGCACAGTCAAAACCATGAAATCGAAAACTCCTTTAACCTCCAACTTAACCTTCTTTTCATTCAAATCAAAAAGATTCAACCCCTTATTAAAAAAAACAGCTAAAACTGCATCATTTCCCACTAAAAGACAAGCCTGATTGATATTCTTAGGAAAAGCCGTCGTCTCTTCAGGTAAAATAATTCCTTCATAATAATTAAATTCATAAACTTTTACCAGATTCTCTGAAACCACAACAAACTTCAAAAAATCCGAAGAAATAAAAGCATTTTGAATAGAATTCACAAAAGGTCTAATCGAAGCCCAAGTTTTTTTCTCTACCGAGTAAAGAAAAATCCATCCTTCCCTATTTCCAAAGATAGCGAAACGGTCATCAATAGTGATACAATTAACAAGAGCCACTTTATTCGAGTTGATTTCAGCTTTATACTCAGTGACTAACCCAGAATCATTAAACAAAAAGACCTGGTTGTTATAATTCGAAAAAGCAAGAAATCTTCCAGATTCAGAAAATTTCACCATTGTAAGAGAGACTTTATTTGAACGACTTTTGCCGAATTCCACTTGCCTTGGGTTAGAGTTGTTTAATTCCTGGCCCTTGTTGATGATGAAAGCTTGGCCATTCTGACATCCGACTGCCAAAATATTATTAATTTCATTCTGATCAATACACTCAATATTCGCTTTAATATTAAAGGAAATCCTTTTACTTCCAGAAAATACATGAATTGTTCCATTTCTGTAAGTTGAAAGGTTTTCATTTCTGTCATCCCAAAGATATTTCTCATCTTTTTTGCTTTCCTCGCCGGTTATTTCACGAATTATCATTCTCGCCTTTTCAGCATGTTTCGGGGATTTCAAGTAAAGGTTATTTCGCAGGGAAACTGAAAGTTGATCTTGGTTGTCCTCGAAGTTTACTTTGAAGTACTTTGAAACTTCAGATAAGATCTGATCTGTTTTAAGACGAGGGACAAAAGGCTCGATTTTTAGGTTATTTATGCTGTTTGAGTCTTCAAGAGAAATACTTTCAACGTCTTCTGAGATTTTTGACTGAAGTTTTAGCAGATTGTCTTCGGTTTGGTAGATTTGAGAGATGATTTCGTTGTAGTGAGTTGTTATCAAGGAGGTGAGAGCGATGTAGGATGAGTTTAGGATGGAAAGTTTGGACTTGTTGATTTTTAAACCTTGTTTTATCTTCAGAAGGTAGCCTTTGTGGACTGCTTCTGTTATTTCCATGATATTGGCCATTGAATTATTAGTGATGAAGAATGATAAGAATGTTTATCGTGGTAAATTATTATTCAGTCTAAACATCAGGACTTCTGAGAAGATTTTTCAATTTTAAATAAAACAGAAAAATCCTATAAACCTGACTAAATTACTTATTCTCCCAAACTTCGTTCTTAGAGATACCAATTACTTATTAATACTTATCTTAATTTTCCTGGTAAAGTTCAAATTTGTAATCCTCAAGTTTTCAACCTTTTCTTCCAGTTGCTTGATTTGCTTAAGCGAACAAACCACTTCATTCCTCAATTTTTCTCTTTCACGTTCCTGCAAACCAAGTTCAATCCTCATTTTAGTTACAACTTCCGTAAGTCTTCCAACGTTCAGATTCTCTTTTTTTCTAATTCTTTCCAAGTCTTCCTTCTGCTTTCGCATCCCTTCAATTTCCAAATCAAGTTTCTGAACACTTTCAATGAAATCTTTCAAGACATTCTTATTTTTGATTAAAATTTGTCCAGTTTTCTTTGAATTTCGCTTTAATTTCAAGGTTTCCGCATGTAGTCTGTCATGATCTTCGATTATTTTCTGGTTTTCAGCTTGACTCTCGTTTATGCTTTTTTGAAGTTCGACGTTGTAATCGTTTAGAGCCTCTTTTTCCTTTTTAAGCGTGCTTAGCTCTTCTGAGAGTAAAGAAAGTTGCTGGGAATGAGAGGAAAATTCGTCGAGGTTTATCTTTGGCATGCTTGAAGCTCGTCTTCTTGAAGGTGGCTTTGAATTTAGATTTGATGAGGATTTTCTCATTATTTAGAAATTTTTAGAGTTTTGGTTTATAGGAAAAGTTTTAGTATGGAAGTTGGTGAAGGGAGTTGAATGGGAAGGATTAGGAGAATTTTTAAGGGTTTTGATTTATAAGTTTATTTGGGTGTTTTAGGAATAGGATTAAAGATTTATTGTGATGGGTTAGGTGAGAGTCAATGAATTTATGGTATCTGATATTGTTAAGAATTTTGATTTCTCACTTACAACTGAATTCTTCAGTGAGAATTTCTATAAAACTTCAGTACAAAACATTAATAATTTTATACACAAATATTAAAATTGTTCTTGATGTTAATGCACATGATATATTATTAAATAAATCATTAATGTGCTCCTATTTGTAATTCAATATTTCTCAAAACGCAAGTCTCTACGACAGCAATACCTTTATCATTCTAGATTTTCCCCTAAACAATAAAACCAACATCAAATCTTATCTTAATACTTAAATTGACTATCAAACTCCAATTTACCCTCACTTTTCAAATAAAAACACTGCCCTCCTAATTTCTTCAAATTTTTTTTCCCTTCTCTCAAAGCAAATTCACAGTCATCTACAATTTTTTCAAGTTTTTTTAACTTTTCTTCCCTTAATTCAAAATTTTTGAATCTCGGTGATTTTTCTAAGTCCTTCGATTGAATAGGTGGCAAAGTTTGATTAGTTCTGCTAATTCTCACAGAATCACTTTCAAAATTATTCAAAGCAGTAAAACTAAAAGCAGGAAAAATTTTCCTTTTCGACTCAAACAAGAATTTTTCATTAGAAGAATCTTGAAGATCTGAGCCATGAAAAGAAATTATTTGTTTTTTAGTGTTTTTTGAAAGAAAATCAGAAATTTTTATTCTTTGATTTTTTTCTTGTTTCAACCGCAGCAGGTCCCGACAGGAAAGAGGCATTTCTGGAACTATTCCAAAATCAAGTAAATTTGAGATCTTTGAGTCGATTGTAAGACGAGTTTTTGGAGTTGGGGTTGAAATTGACTTGAATTCTGAAAATCGTGAGCTGCGGAAATTTAGGATTTCTGGAATTTTTTCGAAATTTACTAGTTTAGGGTTTTTATCTTTTTTGAAAGGCTTTCTAATGAAGGGCTCTTGAGGGGTTTTGCAGGTTTTGGCTGATTCTAGGTGTTTGTCTAGTTCAAGCATTTTATTATAGGAACGGTTTTCAAGGACCTCTTTAATGGCTTGGATGGGATTAGAGCAAAGATTAGAAGATTCAAATTATTGATTGATTGAGAAGAAGGTTTCATTTAATAATCAATGATTTTTATATTTTGATGGAAGGATTTTCAGCTGTGAATATTTCTTGAATGCAAAAATCTGTAATTTAAAGATTTTGTTAAAAAATCTTTCCTAAGGACTGAAAAATTTTAAAGTGAAAGAAATTCGACCTGTTCTGAAAATTCCTGAAAAATATTCAAGAATCTCAGAAATTATCTTAATTAAAGAAATAAATATGAGTAAAAATATTTCTGAATAGACTAGCAAACCCCATCGCCATCAGTGTCTAAAAACAAAAACTAAACCCCTCTAACCCTCAACATAAATAAACTTCCACTTAATCCGAGATAAGCCGATTTAATCTAATTATCTATTCTAACTCACGATTTCATAAAAGTTCCATCCACCTTCCCCATCCAACTTCAACACATGGTTATGATACTTCATCAAAGCTTCACGATGCGAGACCGTAATCAAAGTGATTCCAACTTCCTTAAAGTACTGATAAATAGCTCCTTCAGCATCAATACTAACAGCACTAGTACACTCATCTAAAATAGCGAATTTCGGTTTATGATAAAGTAACCGACACATGGCAATTCTCTGTTTTTGCCCTCCACTTAAAGTATCATTCCAGTCTTCCACCTGTTCAAACCCTCCTCTTTTATCAATGATTTCTTCCAACTTAACAATTTTCATCAATTCTTCCAATTCATGGTCAGTCTTCCCAAGTCTCACCATAGTTTCCGTGGTATGTGGATAAATGATCTGGTCTCTCAAAGAGCCATGAGGTAGATAAGGTCTTTGAGGAATATAAAACAAGTCGCCCACAGGCGGCTTGTGGACAACTCCAGCGAATAAAGGCCAGAGCTCTCCAAGTATTCTAAACAAAGAGGACTTGCCGCAGCCGTTGGGGCCTTGAATGAAAGTATGCATTCCTCGTTCGATTTTAAAACTTAAATTTTTGATGAGAAAGTCACCGTTGGGGGAAACGATGGGCACGTCAACGAATTCGATTCTTTCACTGATTTCATAACGGCCACGCTTGGAACGGTCGACTTCAGTGCCCTCGAGCATTGTTCGCTTGTATTTTCCTGATTCGAGGTCTTCGAGTACTGATTTGGTCTCGTAGATGAGAGTTGTGTAACCTGATAAGGACTGAAGGTCTTTGTAAGAAACGACTAGTCTGCCGATTGCCTTGGCTAAGTTGATTAGAAGACTTGAGTTCCTGATGTAGTCTCGGGTTATGTTACCTGTGTCCATTCCTTTCACGCTTAAGTACTTTTCTTTGTTAGGACCGAAGACAGGTAGTCCGAGTACAGCATAGGCGACCATTGTCGCACCGTATTTTACTAACATGCTGTCGAAGGTACCCATGAAGAACCTTTTATTCAGAATCGTGTTGATGTGGTCGACTATAATCGCCAGTGTCTTTGTAACCCTCTGTTTTTCCCAGTTATTTCCTCTATAAAAAGCGATTTCCTCTGCATGGTTAACCAAATCACTCTGACAAGCCCTGTAAAGCCCTTCATTTTGCTGTTCCTGTGCAGTTAAAAGTCCAAAAGGCGGTGAGATATACCTAATAATAGTCCCTGACAAGAAATACCACCCAATGATAACTCCTGGGCCTTCCCATCCAAGAAGATCTGCCAGTTTTTTGCTGAATAAAAAGATATCAAGGACTGGTTTAGTGATATTCGAGTAAAGGTTACTAAGACAAGAAGCCCATTTTTCAATGTCTTGGGTAAGTCGCTGGTCTGGGTTCGTTATTCTTGAGTCCAAATTCGAGATTTGATAGAAAACTAAACCTTTCAAGTACTTGTCGTTCATGTGGTGAGTCATTCGCGTCCGGAATATGATGGCGAGCTTGTGGTTCAAAAAGTCTAACGCGCTGTTTACGATGCTTGATGGAATCGCGAACATTGCTAAGGCTGCGATCTATTTGGATAGTACTCTGTTTAAGAATGTGTTGAAATCTCGGGTTACTATTGATTTTACTACTCCTCCATTTACACTTGATATTGATATGCTTAGCATTGTTCTGGCCACTAATAATCCACTTAAAAGGATTAACAGGAATGCTTCTTTAGATGTGGCTGAGGGTACCACGACTTTAATCAACTGCCAAAGATTTGACAGAAAGCGCAGGTTGACTGATCCTCTATCATTTCTTTTCGATCTTTTGATATTTGCGTACTTTGAGGCTGTTTTGCTTTGCATAGAGTGAAGCACGTAAAGAAAGCCAAGTATTACACCGGTTGTTGCAATTTTGCGCTCTTTTGAGGAGATAAGCGAGCGGATTAGAGTCAACAAGTGCTTTGCTAACTTCATTTATAAGGGCTTAAAAGAATAATTTTTAAAAGAATGATTTGATGAAGATAAAAAACAGATTTTCCGTTAATTAATTAGTAAATTTAATGGATTTTATCTTAGTTGTTGTTTTTTTTTGATTGACAAAGTTTTGCTAATAGGTGCACAATAGTAATTGGAATTCTGTTTGTGACTCATATTATTTTTTCAACAGTGATGTCATTAAATATGAGTGCATTTTATTTTAATCACGGAAGATTTATCAAAAACTTGAGATTTTTTCGTTATTCCGCCGTTGATTATAAAAAAATATATCCTTTACAGAGTTTTTTTAGAAAGATGAAAATATTGAGTTTATCTCTTAAGTGGCTATATAGATAACTACATTAAACATTTAACTTTAATTACATAAGCAGCTCTTTTTCAATTGAACCAATCTCAATAATAAATTTTTATAGCAGATGTCTTTTATAATCTAAAGATAAATAAAATATTATTAGTTGAATGGCGATAAACTAAATTATCGATAAATTAATCACAAATTTTTATTATCATGTAATCTTATAAAAAATTTGCTAATTAAATGGTTATGAAACTTCTTAATTCTTTTCTTTGTATAAATTTATCAACAAGATATTCTTTTGATAAAAATCTGAAAAAAAATTCTCAAGTATTTCAAAAAACTGCAAAACTTCAGAAGAATTCGGAAAATTCATTGCCACATTCAAAATCCTTCGTATTTCTGCAGCATCAACCCTAAACTCTGGGTAACTCAATAGTAAGCATTGATTAAAACAGTGGATTATAGAATAAAATTCTGAATTTTTCAATTTTTTTTCAATTTTTCGTGAAAGATTCTCTACGAAAAACTTGAAAACATCTTGTTTCGGGAGTTTTTTTAATAAATTGCTGATAGCAAGCCATCGTATCTGACTTTCCTCTATTTCACATTCAAGTTTTAAAAGAATCCCAAGTAAAAAATTAACCTGTTTCTCATTAAAATTCCTTTCCGACAACTGAAGAACCGCCCAAAGTCCAAAAAATTTTATCTTCTTTGAATCCTTTTGAAATAAATCAATAACAACCTGAAGAATCCTTAAATAATCATTTATCTTCAAGCACCAGTTTTTATTAAAGTAAAGTGAAAAAAGAGCTTTTTTCACAATTTTTATATCTTCAGAGTTCAAAAGACTTAAAAACACTTGCTCAACATGTAGATCATATTCAAATCGGCTAGGAGCAGCTGATAAAACCGCTAAAAACATCGCAGGGCTATTTTCCAGGCTATTTAAAAGTTTTCCAACATGATAATCTGATGTTTCAAACGATTTCCTCAGAAATTCAACAGAAATCTCCCAAAGTTCCTTGTCTTTCAAATTTCCAAGTACAATCTCAATCAAATCTTCATTCAACTGAACAGAAACTTGAATTAAAATCTCAGTCGCCATGAATCGATTATTTAAAAAATCGAATTTCAGAACTTTTAACAAAGGAGAGAGTTCAAAGTAGCTTTTTCCTTTACTTTCATAAAAATCTAACAAAATTTCTAAACTTTCTGATCTTGCTGAAGGGTCTTCATGGTTAAGGAACTGAAAAGAAAGTTCAACAAATTGAAAAAAAAGCTCAGAATTGATGAATTTTGCTGAAATTTTCAAGCATTTTAAGCATATTAATGTAAAATCTTTCACTTGAAGGAGATTTTTCAAGTGATTGAAAATTAATAAGAAATCAGACTGGTTGATGCTTTCAAGACTTTCAAGGAAACAAGTCAGGATTTTTATACTTTTTATGCTGTTCAAGTTAATCAATGTTAGAAAAAGTCTCCCGCCGATAAGATAATCATGAGCTAGGCCTTCAGCACAGCAAAGAATGGACAGGTTCTCGCATTCAGAGTCTTGGCTGATGATAGGAATAATGGCCAGTTCGACTAAATCACTTCTTGAGTGATGTTTAATTGCATATCTGATCACCACTAGTGCAGACTTTGTTACTTTTGAGTCTTCATGGCTTAGAGCTAGGAATAAAGTCTCTCTGAATATGATTTCGTTGTCTTTGATCCAGGAATGAACAGCGAATTCAGCGACTTTTCTTTTAAAATTATCAGCAGAGGTTAAGTCTTTTAAAGCTTGGAAGTAATTGTTCATTACATATATATAAATACCTAATCCTAACTTCCAATCTTCCCACCTCCAACTAAAGTTTTAAGTACCACTGTTGAGGTACCCTAGCCTTATCCCTAAGTTCTTTATTAAAAGGAGGTCTATAAACAAGTCCTAGTTTCCTCATAGCAAGATCATGAGCGACTTGAGCATCCATTCCTTTCAACCCAGCAAAATATTCAAACCACTTGACTCCATTTTCCAAATGTGCGACTTCATCATGAATGATCCTTTCAAGAATTTTCGCAGATATAAAGTCCTTATTATACCCTTTCAATTTCTTAACAATCCTCTCCTTAGAATCAACAGCTCTTCCTTCACTATACAAAGAAACATACAAAAGTCTAGCCAAAACATCATCTTGTGTCTTTTCTTTAAACTGAATCATATACTCCGCACATTGAAACGCAGGAAAAGGACATCCAAGTTCATCAAGTCTTTCACACAACATCTGAAAATGTTCACATTCCTGAATAGCAATTTTACCCAAATCTAAATAAAACTCTTTCGGGGCTTCAGTCATGGCGAGGGTGTCCCAGTAAAGGTAAATCGCCATCAGTTCAATGTGAGCAACTGAATTTAAAAACTTTATCTCTGGAGTCACCTTCTGAACTTTTGGAGATAAACTTGGAAGTGACCAGGGCAGGTCGATTTTTTCACCTAATGAAAGACTTGAAAGTTCAGAATAGGCTTGTTTTAGTTGAGAAAGTTTTTGTTTTAAGTCGTTATTACTGAGAATCTTTCGAGCCCATTCGCGAATCGACATAAAATTTATTGTTGATTAGTTGTGGAAGAAATGAATCATTAAAAATGGGAAAGTCAATCATGGCACCTGCTTGGAAGTTCTTCATCGGGTACCCGGTGCTCCTTGTGTTCCAGTTTGGATTTTTTTCTTACATCTACTCTTTGTCTGGAGTGATTCCACAGAAATACACCAAAGGCACCAGTCTCGAAGTAGTCCTTCGTTTTTTTTACTTCTTGTCGCTTCCTATCATCCTGCAGGTTTTAAGTATTATGTTTTTCAGAGCGATGACTGTCTTCGCTGAAACTCTTCACAAGGAAAAGGAACCGGAATATTTGACTGTGAGCAAAATGGCCTTGACGAATACAGTTGAGCAGACTTTGATCTTTTCTCTCAATATTTTAGCAGCTGCAGCTTTGAACTCGGTAAACAAGGAACGACTCGTGATTCATTGTCTTGTTCATGTTTTTTCAAGATTGCTATTTTGGGTGCTTTATCTAATAGGTGCTCAATTCGACTTCACATCACTTCGAGCTCTAGGCTTCGCGATGACTCTATTGAACTCATCTTTAGTCTTCTACTCGAATTACGTGGCTTTTACAGGATTTTAGCTTAATTAGTGACTTTTTAAAATCATATCTTCCCTTGTAGTAAAAAATAAATGTCACACAGAATCCAGGTAATTTCGAATCATTTGGCTAACGAAAATCAGGCAGTTTCGGACGTTGAGTACCTGAAAGACCCAATCACCTTCCTAAGACTTGAAGACTTCATCCCAACAGCCTTGAACTTGCGTCGAAAGAGTCTTCGTCAGTTCTTAGGCCGTGAAATTCAGCCTCTTATTCCAGCTTTATACGAAAAAGTCGACTTTCCCTTAACCATCCTTCCAAAACTAAAGCACATGTTAGGTGTCCCTGATGGAAAATACGGATGTAGGAAGGTGGATCTCATGGAAACATATCTCAATGTCTTTGAAGCCTCTAGAGTTGATGCCTCTATTGGAGCTTTTATTGGACTTACCAGTACAATCATTCATGCTTTTTACACCCTGGGAAGTGAAGAACAGAAAAATGAATATTTAAGCAAAATCGCTAATGTTTCGCTACTTGTCTCTTGGGCTTACTCTGAACCGGAAACTGGATCTTATAGCAGCTCTTTGCAGTGTAAAGCTGAAAAAAATGAGGATTTTTTCTTTTTGAATGGAACGAAAAGATGGGTTGGGAATTATAACTTTCCTTTTGCACTTGTCTGGGCGAGAAATATTAAAACATCGAAAATTGAAGCGTTTTTAGTTCAAATTAACTTGCCGGGTGTTAAACTTGAGGTCATGAAGGGAAAGTTTAACTCGAGAGTGGTGCAAAATGGAAATTTGGTTTTGGATAATGTGAAAGTTCCTTTTTCTGCTAGACTTGCTTTTTCGGATGATGAGGCTAAAGTTGCACAGGTTTTTATTAATGCACGGGCTGGAATGGTCATGGCTCCCACAGGTCTAATATGCGGTGTTTTTCAAAACAGCATCAAGTACCTAAATGACAAAATCCGGTTCGGAGCTCGTCTAACAAGTTACCAAATGATTCAAGAAAAGCTAGTAAAAATGCTTGCAATTTTTAACAATTCCTTCTTACTATCCTGGAGACTTGTTCAGCTTCAACAATCCGGCCATGTAAACATCGCCAACACAGCTTTAGTAAAAAGTATCGTCATATCAATCGGCAGAGACGCTGTAAGAATAGCTCGAGAAATGATGGGAAGCAATGGAATCTCTCTAGATAACTTTGTGATGAAAGCTTTGGTGGACATGGAGTCTTATTACAACCTGGAAAGCACCCACAACATGGCAGTTCTAATCGCTGGAAGAGAAATTACTGGAATTCCAGCATTGAAGAGTTACTCAGGAGTTTAATCTGAACTTTAATGATTACGTAGAATTTATTACCCTGATTTTTTTCTTTTCTTTCTGTAACTGGTAAGAAGCTGTGAGGTACTCCAGTCCGACTTCATGAACAATCATGCTTACCAGCTTCATTTCGTTTTTCCAGGCGTTTTTTAAAGAAATTCTTTCATTTTCTAGATTTTTGTTTTTTTCGGTCTCTTCTTGGATGATTTTTCGAAGGTCTTCTGATTCCTTGTCGAAGTTTTCTTTTTCAACTTTCGCTTTGTCAGTGATTGTCTCGATGTTTTGACGCTGGGTTGAAAGATTTTCGATTTCTTGGTTTTTCTCATCTATGGTCTTTGAAAGTTTCTTGATTTCTTCTTTGTAGTAGGTTTCTCTCTGTTGAATCTCGTTTTGATTACTGGTATCTAGAAGTTTTTCAATACTTTCTTTTGAAATTTTTAAGTTTTGCTTGGTTTCCAGGTATTTTTTCTGAAGTTTTTCAAAGTTTTCCTGAAGTTTTTGAAGTTCTCGACTGGTAAGGCTAAGTTTTTTAAAAATCTCATCTTTTTCAAAATTGACTTTTTCAAGTTGTTCATAAATTTTTTGTTTTCCTTTATAAACCTCTTTCATTTCCTCTTCTAAAACAATCAACTCCATCAATCTTTTAGAAGTTTCATTAAAACTATTCTGAGCATAAACAAGTTCATTTTTTAATTCAAAATTTGCATTTTCTAGAATTTTTACTTTGGCTTCAAACCTTTCTATCTTAGCCGAGTTATTTTTCGAGTTTTCCTGCATCATCAAGTTTAAATGTGCAATTTCAGACTCAAGAGTATTTTTGCAAATTGTCATATTTTGCAATTCAGCTGATATCAGAACTTTTTCTTTTACTACTGCATCGACTTGGCTTTGAAGTCCTGCAATGATTCCTCCAGTGAATAAAAGTTTCTTCATCTTTTCCTGTTCTTGCTCGAAGTCCACACGAAGGTCGTCGTCAAGTGAGCTGAGTTCATTTGCCAGTGATGTCGTCGGCTGTCTGCTGAAGTTTTTGCTTTCTTCTAGTCTTTTTACTTCTTTTTTGTAGTAGTCACGGGATGAGTCAGCTTCTTGTTTTTGCTTGCAAAGGTTAAGGATCTCTTTTTTTTGCTCTTCTATTTTAAAGCTGCTTGTTTGAACAACTCGTTTAAACTCTTCTAGCTCTTCTTTTAGAGAACGCATTGATTGAACTTCGAGGATTATTGATTGAGCTTCTTTTTCGTAAACTCGGAGACGGTCTAGGTTGTTTTGGTTTGTTTGGATTAGCTTTGAATGGTCGAGTTTTAACTTTTGGAGCTCGTCTGATTTTTTTCGTAATGTTTCTACTTCTGTTAGGAGTCTTTTGTAGTCTTTTGATATGTCTTTGAGGTTGTCTAACTGGTTTTGAAGGGTTTCTTTTTCTGAGATGTAGTCTTTTCTTAGTTTTTCGTACTCTTCAGTTTTAGCTTCTAACCTCGATTCAGTTTTTGCAAGTTTAAACTCAAGACTAGAAACATTAAGAAAAGAAGGTAATCGATCCAACTGTTTAGACTCCCCTTCAAATTCTTTAATCCTTTCTCTTAAGTTGAATATATCAGTTTCCAAATTTTCCTTATCAAGCAGAGCTTCCTGCAAAAGTTCATTCAATCTCTCAATTTCTAAAATTTGCTTATTCATAGATTTCCTAAGTTCATGAACATCTGCCGGGACATCCAAAGCTGAGATGATTTCTTCAATGAAAGGCATCAAAATATTTTTTGTTTCTTCATTCAACTCCATCAATTTCGACATGAAAACATAGCCATCTCTATGTAAAATAGCCCCGACTACCATTTTAATCAGCTTATAAAGACTGGTCTTGTCACAAATTTCTGAAATTTTTTTTATGTCAGTGAATTCAACTATGAAGTTCTTGTTCATATGAATCGAATAATATTTTTTCATTCCGATGTACAACTTGTTTAAGTTTGAATGACGGTCTTTTGAGTCTATTGGAGATTCAAGGATTTTGTTGATTAGAAATATTTCTGGGTCTCTAGATATGTATCACCTAAGAGCCATTATTCGATAGAGAAGAACCCCATCGCAAAATTCTGATATCTTCTCAACTTGAGATTCAGTGATGTTATTGAACTAGATAAAACTTACCCAGGCGATGACACTTCTATCAAGGTCAGTCATTTATTTAGAATTTAATTATTATGTATAAGATTCATCAGAAAATAGCCTCATTGAAAGATTTTCTTAATCGTCAAATACTTTCAGTTCCAAAAATTTAATCATTTATTTATATGCAAAGTTATGTAATTATATATAATCAATTAAATAATAAAGTTTCAGTATTCATCTTTGACTTGTTTGCTGCAATAACAGGGATCTTCTTCAAATTTATTCTCAATAGTATCCTGTTTCTTAAGTATCGTCTCAGAAGCCTGCTCCTGAAACCGACTTTGACTCAAAAGTCCTAATCGACTTTTTTCATTCATTAGGCTGATTCTGTCAGTATTCACATTTCGCATGCGAATATTATCATCAAGAGATTTAAAATTTTGAGAAATTTGACCAATTTTCTGCTGAAGGCAAAGAATTTCTTCAGAAATCTGAGAAATCTTTTTCACGTTTTGTGTATTTTCCTCAACGTTTTGAAGGATTTGATGTTCTTGCTTGTTGATTTTGATTTGAAGGTTGTTGATGATAAGTTGCTGAGATTTAACTGTTTCAATTAGTTCTGATAAAGTGAATGTTTGAGAATTGTTCACTCGGATATCGAGCAGGGGGTTTATTGGAGGAGCCTCTTCTTCAGGTTGACTGAAGACATTGTCCAAATCTTTGGTTTCTTGAATTTTTGTTGATTGATTTGACTCTTGATCAATATTTTCATTGTGGACAAACTCATTATACATCCAATTCAAACGAGGGTCTTTAAGGTCTTTTCTTTTCAAGTATATATCCTTGAAAAGTCCAGTTGACATCAGCCGCTTCTTGTACAATTGAATAATGCAATCAGGATTTTTCTTTATGAATGAATTGAGAATCATCTGGTTTTTTGGAAGTAAGTAAACTTGATCGAATTCGATGATTATTGGTTTTAGCATTTTAGGTAAAAATCCAGCTGGAACCCAAAAAATTAGGTATTTTTGTGACCCAACTCTGATTTGGCAGCCTGATTGAAGACGAATATAATCATCAACTAAAGTGAAATCGAAATCATATTCCCTTTGATAATAAGTTATTCTAATTCTTCCTTTCGAAATTTGTGCATCTTGGCTTGAAAGATTAATTGATAAAACGTAGTTCACGAACTTTTCCGAAGTTTTATCTAACGACGATAACTCTAACATTAATTTATTCAAGATACCCCCAATGTAAAGATAATACTTTGTATCATTTTACTTATAAATCCTCATCCATTATTTTTTAAATAATATCAGAACATTATTTGTTCTTTAGTTAAATTTTTAAACGATCAACTACTTTTTCACTCCTAAATTTAATAGATCTGGACAATGCATATCAAAAGAAATGATATATGACATCAAGTAAGTACACATTTTTTACCTGTAAGATTTTAATTTTTTTATATAGAGTTTATAGATCTATGATTGAAAGATTGAAGGCAAAACCCTCAAGTGCTTAAACTAAAGAAACAAAAATTCCTTTAGTGCATCGACTATAAATAACATAAAACCCAAAAAAAATATTTTGCCTCATTTGATCAAATTTCATTCCCTATATTTCCAGAAAAAAAAATATAGCTATATCAAACTCCTAGTAGATCTCGTCTAAACCCTAAAAAAAACCATATCCTTAGGTAATAAAAACAATTTAAACGAGCCTTGTAAATCATTCCATTTACAGAATCAAAATAAACATCAATAAACACCTCCTCAATACATCTCACTAATCCTCCACTAAAACTTTTTCAAACCCACTCCATAATTAATTCTCGATAAATGAAGCAAAGTCCCAGAAAAGTCTCCAACAACCACAGCCACACTTCATCCCTTTCAAAGCTAGAACGAAAACGTTTAGTATTCGATCAGTTATCAAGTAACTTCGACAAAATAATCGGTTCTCATAAAAAGATGCCAAGTTTGAACCTTAACTTAATCCAAGACATCGACTTAAAAATGCAGAAGTTCAAAAGAACTCCAAGTCCAGACAAGCGAAACCCTTGGAATTCAAGTCATTCCCCAGTAAAGCCTCAAGAAGTGATTCCGAGCAGACGATACATTGACTTACTACGTGAAAACTTCGGAATCGACGATAAAGACACTTTGAGTTTAGCGAAAATCAACAGAAATGGTCTTCAAAAGTTAAGAGAAAAAGGTTTCGTTGACCGTCACGGAACAGTCAATTTCAAATTCGTGACAAGATACGTTGAAGTACTGGGTGCAAAGCACCCACTCAAGAAAGCAAAAACTTGCAAGTCTTTCAGTAAAGCCACCCTTAGCCCTTATTTAACATCGAATCACTAAATCTCCAACTATTCAATTTTTCGTCTTGCAAGTTTCTTCTCAAGTTCTTCACATCCTTTTCTCATTTCACGAACCCGAGCAGCGAGTTCTTCAATTCCTTGAAATTCTTGAATTAAGACCTGACAATGCATTCTAAACTCTTCACTCGCAGTGATTCCCTTGTCTACTTCCAGACAGAGCTTCTGAACTGATTCACTTTGAACTAGTAAAAATTCTTCAGATTTCAAAGCAGTTGTTTCCAGGGTACTTCCGAAGTTTTTCAATAAAAGGTCTAAACGTTCTCTGAACCGATCTTTAGATTCTTGAACCATGTCTTCAGGAAAGATGTCCATTTGCTATAAATGGCGAAAAACTACTACGAAACTTTGCAGTTGACTAGAGACTGTTCGGACTTCGACATTCTTCGAGCTTACAAAAAGTTATCTTTAAGGTTCCATCCTAACAAGACGAAAGAAGATAAACTGGTGGCGAATAGTTTATTTCATGAAGTCTCAGAAGCCTTTGAAGTGCTAAGTGACTTTAAAAAGCGAAGTTGTTATGACCAACTCGGCGAATTCGGCTTGAAAAATGGAGGACCTGATGGAAAGGGCGGGTACAGATATTTAAACAACGCTGAAGAGATTTTTCAGTCTTTTTTCAAATCGAATGAAGTGATGAAGAAACTCCTGGACACTGAACATGTGGAAGGAAGTCTCTTCGGAAGCGCCATGCGAGGCATGAACCAGCCTGAAAAGCCCAGGCCGAATGACTTGAAGGTTGTTGTCAGGTGCTCGTTGGAAGACTTGTATAACGGCTGTTGTAAGAAGGTTGATTTCGTCAGGAAGGTGCTGAATGATGACAAGTCTACTCTTAGGGATGAGGACTCCTCGAAAGTCATTAATGTTCGAAGGGGAATGACTCATGGGCAAGAACTTAGATTTAGGTTTGAGGGAGATATGGACTTGCATTACCCGCCCAGTGACCTTGTTTTTGTTGTTGAACAGGTAAAACATTCTAAGTTTAAGAGGAATGGAAAGGACTTGCTTGTCAAGATTAAAATTACACTTGTGGAATGTATTAGAGCACTTCCTGTTCATATTTCAACTCTTGATGGAAGGACTCTCACGATTTCATTCCAAGAAATTGTTAGTCCTGATACTGTGAAAGTTGTACAGGATGAAGGCATGCCTGTTGATAGCTTGCAAGAAGTGAAGCAGTTTGGTCAGTTGGAAATACGCTTTGATGTCGTGTTCCCGAAGTACCTGTCATATGAGAAGAAAGCGAAAGCTCTAGAAATTTTAAGTTAATTGAAAATGATATAGAGATTTTATAATGTTTTTCAGGAAGTCTTGAATGAAATTAACACCCTTACATTCATATGCGTTGATAATTTTTCTATATGAGGAAATCTTCGAAAAGTTAACACCCTAATTCTATATGATAGAATCTTCGAAAAATTAACACCCTAACACCCTAAGAAATTCTATATAAGGAAGTCTTCGAAAAATTAACACCCTAACACCCTAAGAAATTCTATATGAGAAAATCTTCGAAAAATTAACACCCTAAGAAATTCTATATAAGGAATTCTCAAACAACTTAACACCCTACAATCAACAAGAGCGGTTATTCAAATTCGATCTGAAAAGTCTTCAACGAAATTAACACCCTGGAAGCTAATCAATAAATTATCAAGTTGAAGTCCCAGATGAAGTCGTTCCAGCCCTTCTATCATAATCACAAGGTTTCGGCCCTCTCGGATTCGAGTCTTCCCATACAAAGTTCTCTCCTCTCATCCTAGCCTTAAAGTAACAAGAAGCAAACAAGTATATATTCCTAGGCTGTTCTCTAAGCACTTCTCTAGTAAGATCCTGTAAAATGTCCTCAAAACCTTGAGGTACTTGAAACTGTTTACGATAAGCACTGGCCATTTATATAACTATTTCTTACAAGTACCAAAGCGACTTGCGTAGATTCATACTTGCATCACGATGAACGTTTTCCCCAACAATATAAGCGATTTTATGCGACAGTTGAATAGGCGCCGGTATCTTGATGGCTCCTTTCCAATTATAATAAAGATGACTCAATCCATATGAAAACTTTGCCAGAACCGCTTTCGACACATTTGAAGTATTTTCAATAATTCTGTACTTGACAGGTGCGGCATTTCCTTGAGTGACGGTTGATGTGATAAGGTAAAAAGTGCTATCATCACAAATCATCGGGTCCAAAATAACAGTTCCAGCCTTCGGGTTCCAATACTGTCCTTTATTACTCTGAAAAAACCTCTGGTCAATCCCTTTCCGCACAACCATATAGATGATCTCAGGGTCATACCCTTGAAACCCCGCAATGATTTTCTTCAACCCTGCCACTTCAATAGACCTGACCAAGTCTTCTTGACTATCACTGACGCCATCACGAAAGACAATGATAAGACTAGGCAAAAATCTTTTTTTAGTCTCTTCATAAAAGTTCACAATGGCTTCCTTGAAACAATCTTCAACAGCAGCTGAAATTTCTTCACCGACTTTCGCCTGTTTGCGTATTGTTGAGTAGTACTTCGTAAAATCTGGATTCAAAGAAGCACTGAAGCCTAAAACACTTTCTCGTTGATTGACAGTGTCATGGTGCACGTCCATGCCGACGACCATGGTGATCTTCGGGATTCCCTCGCAATGCGGGACTGTCCAGATCTGAGAACCGGTCTTCGCCGCGATTTGATGAGTCAAGTTTGAAAGAACTGATTTGATTTTTCCTTCATTTCGAAACTGTGAGGATAAAATGCACTGCACTGGAAGGTCCGCGTTAAGAGCGAGTTGCTTTATTTCACTGTAAATCTGATCGCGCCTGGGAATGATGACCAGAATAATGGAAGGCACCACGTCGGTTGACCTGATACTGCTCAGTAGTTCATGAAGATGGTCGAAACTTGAGTACTGTTCATAGTCAATCACTTCAATCGGCACTCCAGAAGCTTTAAGCCTTTCTCTTAAAATCTTCTCTAAAAACTGCGCATTTGAACTATCTGAAGACTGATGAAAAATCCTTAAAATGTTTATCGCAACTGCTTGCTTGATCAACCCATTAACATTAAAAGGACGGTCAGAGACTTCTAAAGTTTCACTTTTTAAAACGATTTTAACTGCAGGTAATTCAAAAGCTTGTACCTGAAGTGAAGGTGTTTCAACAACAAGTTGTTGATTCTGAGCGAAATTTAAAAATTTACCAGAAGTCATTTTTTCAGCATGAGTTTTAATCGCGTTGTATCTGTCATTTGGTTTGGAATTATTAGAATCTCGGACTTGTCTCATTGTGTTTCCATCTCGTTTCGCTCTTTCAGGGACTCCTGTCAAGTAACAGAGTTCAGGGATGAGTCTTTTTTCTCCAGTTTTTTGAACAGAGACCAGCAAAGGTTGTCTGGGATTTTTTATCTGAATGTTGTATTGGTCTTGCATGTACTTACGGAAAGACTTCGGCCCTTCCTTGCTTTCGAAGGTGCTGTCGGGGGTGGCTTCGAAGTCGATGAAAGTGATGCGATAGAAGAGTTTGTTGTACTTCGTCATTATTATCTGGTTGCAGAGCATTTCGTTTATCTTTTTTTTACGGATTTCTAAGTTGTTTTCACGGATCTCTTCGATTGCTTCTAACACGTTTTTGTTGTTTATTACCTTTGAACATACGTCAAGGGTCATTAGGATGTTTGAACGAACTGGGTTTATCGTCGCTTTGTAACCGTTCCAGATACTCAGACCGATGCTTTTTAACTCGATCGCGTTTTCTTTGTTGAAAAAGTTTGGCTTTCGGGTTATTTGGACTAAACCCATGTTCTTTTGTTGGAGCTTTATTAGGATGTTTAGGTACCAGCTGAAGTGTTCTGCTTCTGGATCGATTTCACTCACGTATCGAATTATTAATGTGTAGCTCGTTTCGTCTCGGCCTTGAGCTGTCACTTCAAATGAATCTTCAATTCTACTCTTAGAAATGATAAAATCATAATAGAAGAAATCTCCTATCTTCGATACTATCTGTGTTTTGGCTTGTCTAACCAAAAACTTTTTAAGATCCCTGTTGTTGATGTCAACCTCTGGGGTATACTCTATGAAATAACCGTAAATCGTATTGATCGGAAGAGATCTAAAACGAAATATATTTGAAATTAGGCTGACTTCTCGCCCTTCTGGATTGGATGGAGTATCTTGCATATTTATACCTTATCCTTTTGGAATTATAAACCCCCCGATTTTGAATTTATGAAAAGTCGAAATTGTAAATTTGTATCAGAAATTTTTTGTTATAGTTTGATTATCTTGGAAAAATTGCTTTACTTGGTTTTTTCTTTATTTTGATTTTGGTGGGAAAGTTTAGTTTAAAGATTTCCATGATTTAAAATTGAAAGAAAAATACTTCAGATGTAGATGATTTACTATAAAGAATGAATCTTTGTTCTAAATTCTAAATCTTTCTCTATAAACTACGATAGTGAAATTTACTTAAGATCTACTTAGATTCTCTTAAAATTATGGATCTCATCGCACAAAGGATTATCGAGACAATCTTGTTCAATGACTGCAGATATGCTGAAATCTATTTAGAAGAATTCGGCAGAGGAGAAAAATCTGATTTTTCTTACTTCAAGCTTTTAATAAAATCATTCGATGCCGGATTTGATGAAGAAAACTCTCTTTTGATGATGAAAGACATTTTAAGCCTTGCTGTTCGAAATCTGAAATTTATCACCTTTAACTTCGAATCAAACACAAAATACGAGTACCTCAATGATTCCTTGATATCCCAAAAGATATCTAAACCAAAAGAATATGGTACAAGTCTTTCTTTCGAGTTTTCTTCATTCTCATCATTTCCTCAGTCACTTCACTCATTCGTAATCTCTAATAATTACCCAGATTTAGGTACTTTTGTACTAAGAATAAAGTCCTGTTTCCAAGACCTATCATATCTAGACATAATCGCCTCAGACATCAGCGAGCCAGACTTCATATCAATAATCCTCGGTTCAATCGAAGAAGTAATAAGTCAAAGTGCAAATATCCAGCAAAGTCTATCAACCTTTTAATCCATCAAAAATAATAATCTACAAAAATTCTTCCCTAATCATCATAAAAATCCTTCCCCATACCAAAAACTTCAACAATACCTCAATATCCTAATTAGTTTTAATCAAAACTTCCATACAAATAGGACAAATCCAGGTCTTACCCCTGAGATTCCAGTTACTACAACAACAAAAAATCCAATCAATCCAACTTTTCCCCTTCTCTCCTCGATCAACACAAACAGTTTCTTTTCCACACTTTCTACAAAAAGCTACAAAATTCCCTTCATGCAAACTTCCCTTCAAATCATTTTCATATGAAAAATTTTCCTTTTCATTAAAAAATTCTTGATTTTCAGCTTCAAGTTGACTTAAAGTATGTAAACTTCCAAAAGTCGTAGCAGTGACTTTTTTTCCAGTTTTTTTTTCAAAGTTAGATTTACCCTGATTAATAACACCCTGTGAAAACGAGCAAGATGCAGGCGAAAACTGTTTCCTATAAAAGACAGGCATCATAATATGCTTGAAATTTTTTCCAGGTGAATTTTTTGTGATGCTTAAAAGTTTACTACAAGGTTTCAAAGCACGACTTGGGTCTTCCTCGAACTTTAGAACAAGAGAACTGGAAAACCCGAGAGAGCTGATGCAATTTTTTTCACTTTGCATGTCGGAACAGTTCGACTTTCCTGAGGCTGACAAGGAAGACTGGCAGTCTTGAACGAAAGACATTTATATTCAAAATCACCCCGGGTGGAGAGGATTAAATAGCAAAAGTTTCTAATTTTAAATAATTATGTCTTTCCCTCATATGTAAGGATCACTCAGGAAACTTGACCAGAAGTCGCCTGTGTCAGGATTGAAAGATGATGACTCGAGTCATGAAGAAGAAATTGTTTTTGAAAAAGCCGGACATCCTGTTAAAAGTTTTAGACCTGTCAGTGCGAAAGGAGAATTTCCTAGACAAAAATCAGCTTCCAAGTCCCGTCATCTGCCGATTAATATCAAAAAAGCGAAAACGAAGAAATTTGTTGATTATTCGATTCTTTCTAAGCTAAAACCCAGGAGAGTGAATATTGATAAAGAACGGTTGTATGAAGAAAACATGGCTTTGAAGCTAAAAAACAATAATTTGATGGAAGAACTTATAAGACTTAGGACGAAAGTTTCGCAGGTTGAAAAGGAACTTAATAGGAAAGAGGATGGCGATAGTTCGATGATTTCTAAACCGGCTCATATGATTAATAGCTTGAAATTGGCTGTGAAGGACTTGAAAAATGAAATTTCAAATAAAAACGATGAGATTTCTAAACTGAAAAAACATATCAAAAGTACGAAAATCAATGAAATTGAACTTGAGGTTCAGGCTTATATTGATGAATGTACCCGTCTTCGCCATCATCTTGAAGAAGTAATGAGACAACGAGACTCTCCTCAAATCAGTCAAAACATGCCAGACGACAAAACAATGCAAGCAGCAGTAATCATCAACAACTTAAAAAAAGAAAACGAAGACCTCGGCCAATCACTGAACAAGTCAAACGAAGAAATAATAAAACTAAAAGAAAAAATCCAAGAACTTGAAAAAATCAAGAAAAAAACCACGTCCAAAAAAAATGAACTTTCTGGCCTGAAAGGAGAAAACCAGAAGCTCCGAAAAGAAGTTGAATTGAACCAAAAAGACTGGAATGATAAGGAAAATGGTTTGAAAGACGAAATAAAAGTGATCAAAAAGAATTTAAATGACGCTTTAAATAAAATTCAGACCCAGGAAAATAAAATCAAGGAACTTGTCGGCGATAATGAAGAAAAAAACAAGAAAATAAAAACTTTGCAGGATCGTATTGAGATGAATGATAGGATTGAAGCTAATGATAAGAAGAAAATTGAAGAGGAGTTTAGGAAAATTGAAAATGATCGAAAAAAAGAGGATGAAAGAAGGAAAGTTGAAGAAGAAAGGAAAAAGGAAGAGGATAGGAAAAGGGAGGAAGATAGGAAGAGAGAAGAAGATAGGAAGAGAGAAGATGAAAGGAAGAGAGAAGAGGAAAGGAAGAAGGAGGAAGATAGGAAAAAAGAAGAGGACAGGAAAAAAGAAGAGGACAGGAAAAAGGAAGAGGACAGGAAAAAGGAAGAGGACAGAAAACGTGATGAAAGTAGAAAGAGAAATGAAGACGAAAAAAGAAAAGAAGACGATAAACGAAAAGAAAACGAAAGAAAAAAAGAAGAAAAAAGAAAAGATGAAGTAAAAGCTAAAGAACCACGTAAAAACTCCTCCGACACTGAAAACAAAGTAAAAATCGACATAAAAAAAAACGGCGACTACATCAAAGAAGTCCCTGAGGACTACCAAAAAGAAAAAAAATCATCAAAAATCCAAAACCCACAAGAAAAATCCTCAGAATCAGTTGAGTCCTTATTCAGTCATTTTTCATTCCGAATGCAGATAAACCGCATTCCAAAAACCAAGCTTTTTTCAACTCTATTCGGAACATTATCCCAAGACAAGCAGCTCTCAAAGACCGAATTATCCTCAATTCTAAAAAAGCCTCCATTCAACTTCGGTCCTCCAGACATCGAGAACATAAACAACTTTCTTCTAGAATCTCCAAAATCCACAACAAAAAGCATTGAACAAAAAATCCACAAGTTCACCGAAGACTGGGAAGTTTTCACTCCAGAAGACGAGGAAAATTTCGATGAAAAGATTGGCGAAGCGATTCAATCAAATAAAGAAAAACTTTTAGAAGAATGTAAAAAACTTGACAAGGATAGTTCAGGGATCATTTCTCTTGAAAATTTTAAATCAGTGCTTGAAAAGTGCAAAGTTAAACTTCAATCAAAAGTCCTGAGATATATGATGCTTTTATTTTACTCTCACAACATGAAACTTAATGAAGTTCCTTATTTTCACTTTATAAAAGCTTACGGGGAAAGTGGAGATGATGACGTGTCTGATGAAGAAAAGGCGAAAATTGTAAGACATTATTTGGGAGTCATCGCTGAGATTTTGATTAACAATAAAAAAGGAGTTTTCGATGTTTTTGAGTGTGATGAGCAAGGTATCGTCTCACCTGATGACTTCTACGCTGGGCTTAGTCGAATGGGACTTGCAGAGATTGAAGAAGATCATGTGATGCTTATGCTTGAAGCTCTTCAGTTAGAAGAAGCGAATGAAGTCTGCATCCATATTGAGGAACTTGAAGAAATCCTTAAACATTACGGAGTTGACGGCAAAAAAGGACTTAAGGATGAGAAAAATGAAAAACATATCAAAAAAGTCTCAATGCTTGACTCGGATAACCTTGATTTAAGCGAAGACTCACCTGCTAAGGCAAAAGAAAGCTCAAAGGGTATTAGTGAAGCCTCACCTTTCAAAAAAAATAGAAGCCTTGATCTTAACTCAGGGGATGATAGTGATTATGATGAAGACTTTCAGTAGATAAGTTAAAAGTAAGAACAGTAGATGTAATTATGGAAGGAAGGGAAATTGATGGAATTATTGATGAACTTGAAAATACTTTGCAAAAACCTGAGTTTTTAAATAGACTTGATACTTTTAATAGGACTTTTGTTCAGAAGTTTAAGAGTGCTAAAGAGGATAATCAGGGAAGCTTCCCTTTTGGAACTGCCATGCCTGGAGGACCTTTGACTCTCAATCCACCTGGTCCTGGATATAGTGTTGTTCATACGATTTACTATGTTCCTTACTTTCCACCAAGAGCTAAAGAAGTTTATCCTTATCCAACTGAAGAGCACTATGACCTTGAGTACTGGAAAGGTAAAAGGTTGGAACTTAGCAGAAGTTTTGAAAAGTTTTAAATATTTAGAATATTAGTTGTATTGAATGATTGCTGTATTTTTATCTATTTTGAATGAAATTTGAATGATAGAATTCAATTGAAAAGTTTTAAATTTTTGGAATGAAAGTTTTCTTGAATCATCTCTGCATAATTAGCTATTAAAAATCGGTTGGAATTTTTAATTTTAAAGATTATTGGATATAATTCAAATTATTAATGCAAGCTAAATTAAATCAGATTTTATATAAACTTACTCAACTCACTTGCATGTGTAATACTATAATTACTGATGCTGATAATATTTGAACTATCTTACTATTCTTTTTATGGGAATTCGGCTCATATGTCTAACCTGCCAGTTTAATTATAAGAGGTGTGAAATCTAGTTGTTTTAGTGGTGATTTCATTTATTTTATTCTGAACTTTTTAGCTTCTTTTGCCAAATTTTACTCTAGTATCAAATTTTCTGAGTCGATTTTATTAATTGGCTTATAATTATTATACAGAAACATGAAGATCCCCTATTATTTAATAAATAAATCGTGCTAAAAGTGAGAATGACCTAAAACACAACTTATAAAACCTAATCTCTTTACTATAAAAACTTGAATAAGTAAATAAGCCTAATAAGGCCTAAATATTCCTAATTTATCAGTAAACCTTCAATCTCATGTACTAGAATGCTAAACTGCTTAATTACAAGAATTTGTTCATTTCTAAATTCAAAAGATTAAAAGATCTCTATATTAGATTTATAATCCTGGAAGTGATTTAAATAAATATTCATGACTGAAAATCAAATATAAATTTTATCAAACTCAACTTTATGTTTGGTTTAATTAATATATTTTCTTTAAAATGAACTTTAAATTACACAGAGTCTCTTTTATAATATCTGAATCTGAGTTGATATTTTGATAATGCATATTTCAATCCCAATAAATTCATCGTTTAAAATATTTAGTTTAAAGCAGTAAGTCCATATATGCTTCAACAATTTAATCATATGTAGATATTATTCATTTTAATAACTATCACAAAATTACCCAAAAAGAATTATCTACTACTTAAAACTTCTGATTTAAAACTCTCTTTCTCAGTCTCATCATTTTTTTTACTGATAGGCACAATAGCATTCATCCTTGCCTTCCTGATCTTTAAGTAAAGAAGGATCTTGGCAATAAAAAAACCTTTAAACAGTAACTTAAACAAAGGACTAATAGTCAAATCATTAAGAATTGCAAGTCCAGTATTCACGATCCATCTGATACTAAGACTATACTCAAGATTCAATGCAAACATAGCGATGCTCCAGCAATAATATCCCATCAAAAGCCAGCAAATAACCAAAGTAATCATTCTTTTCGATTTATTATAACTGATATCTCTTAAAGTTACTTCTCTCGGTTTTTCTAAATCAATCGGCCTTATTTTTGAGATAAAAGTCAAAAAAATATCTATACCCAAAACGATACCTATAGAATAAATCATAACCAAGATATCTCTAAGTGAGTAGTTAATAATCGCATCCTCTACTGCTTTCACCTTCTTATTCTTATTTTCTTTTTCATAAAACAATCCAATAAAGAACATCTTCCCTACAAACACCAAGAACAACAACGAGCACCTTGAGAATCTAAAACTATCCGGGCTATTAACAAACAAAACATTCAAAAGTCGATGCTCCTCAATAACAACTCTCATTCCATGTTTCGAGTTCTTTTTAATTTCCTGTTCTTGCAAAAAAATAGCTTTTCTAATCCGAGTTTCATAGTCTTCAGGTTCAATAATTTGCGCTTCATTAACCAGACTTTGATTAGAATAATGAAATTCCTCAACATGCTGTTCACTTGAAGCAATTTGAGCATTTCTTCTATCTAACTCATCAAGATACCCCTGAACATCAGCCGAGTCCTTTCTCCAAGCAATGGTTCCAATAACCAAATAAACACTTAAAATAACTGCAACAAAGTAAAACCCAATCGCTGATTTCGCAGTAATTGAACTAAGAGCAGAAACGTCTACAGTTTGTTTAATGTTATTACTCGGCACAAACCCTCCCCCTTCGACCCCTTCGCCAGCAGAGAACAAGGAAAGATGACTACAACTGCAAGTAATTGAAAATTGACTCACGTCTTCGACCGTGCATCCTGCACGGTCCCATTTTTCAGAGGAGTTCAGAAAAAAACATCCTGGAATTTGAATTAATTCAGTTTTCATCACGGGGACTGTCAGGTTTATTTTTGAATGATTTAAAGAGATTGGAATTACTTCGTAGGAAGTTTTGTTGAATATTGACAGGTAGACACCTGTTGGAGTTGACTTGTTCTCAGAAGGGTAAGAGTCTATGTGACCGAAAAAGACGGCAAGGGTTGAAACGGGAGATAAATTATTGAATAACTCGCGAGGCAAAGCCGAGCTGGCCTTTGCTAGAACAAGTTCTAGGTCTGCATCTTCAAAAGTCTCATCTAGAACAAGGACACTAAAAGAAGTCTTATCTGAATACGCCTCGTAAGACACCCCGGGCGATGCGTATTTCAACATACCTTGACCCATAAGAGTAAAAAGCTGGTCATAAGCTTTAAGTATTTCAGGAGAATCGTAAAATGTTTCGTTGACTATTTTAATACAATTCTCTATATAACTTAAAATCATCTCAGCTTGATGATCAGTGATTCCAATGACAGTGCCCGTCTTCAGCACATCCATGAGCAGAGGCAAGGTGGAATTCAAATTTTCATTACTTTTCATTGCCGGGTTTTTCGTCATTTCAGTTAAAATCCCGACAACAGTATCAATTAAATCAGAACTTTCCACAGAACTATTAAAAAAATCAGCAAGAGTATTAATCATCATTAAAAAACAGTCGTTCATTTCCTTCAAAGTTTCATTTTCAGGCTGAGAGAAGTTTTTATTCAGGTACCAGTCGCGATTCAAGTACCCAAGTGAAAGTTGCAGTAATTTCGAAGGAATGTCTGAAGTCAAACAGTTTGAAAGGTCTTGACTGGCTTGTTCGAGGTAAGAGTTTTTATTGAAGTCAGAGTCGAGGTCGACTTTTACGACGCTTCTTGTTTCAGCCGAGTCTCCAAGTGAGTCGTAAACCTTGAAGACAACAGTCGTGTTTCTTCCAGAATAAGGCAAAGCTGAATAAAAATAAGAAGCTTGTGAAATCGTCATCAGATTCGAAATAGTTCTACCGTTGATTAGACTGAAACTGTAGGAAAGCGGGTAGTTCCCTTCTGTATCAAGCCAGTCAGTGCAAGATATAAAAAATTGAGTCTTCAGCTCAGTTCCTGTCGAAGGATTCGCTGAACACAAGCCGAATCTAGGAGGGTTATTCACTTGAAACTCATAAAAAAAGCGAAAAACTTTCTTCCCCGCATCAATGACCTTAAAAACCAAGTTATACCCTTTTCCCTGCACCAACTTCGCCATGTCTAAACTCGCAGTCATCCTTCCAGTCCCCGATAAAAAAACCTGCTCATTTCCTTCAAGTTCCCAGCGAATCTTATACAAATTTCTCTCATTCTTGTTAAAAATCGCACGAATATTCACCGGGTTAGCAAAAGGTAAACAACTCGGTTTACCTGAAGACTTTTCTTCTATAAGGATAACTGAAGGGACTACTCCATTTACAATTTCACATTTAAAGTCTATTGCAAGGTTCGACTTGACTGACTTGGCCTTTAATTTTCGACCTGTTGTGAAAGTTGACGTCGCTGTCAGCACTAAGGTGTCCAATTGACGAAGTTTTAAGTTTTCTTTTGGAATTCTTAACATTTGGGAGGAACTGTTGAAGGCGAATGGACAGGTTAATGACTTGAAAAAACACTTCCAGTTAAATTCGATTTTTACGAGAGAGCTGATGTTTGAAGGGATTATTGGACCCAGTTCAAGGTCTGAGTCTTCTGTTATACTGCCTGAAGCTTGGCTTAGGATTATGTTTATTGGGTCGGGCTTTATGGAGATTGTTAGGGTTTTGCTTGTGGAGGATCCGGATTCTAGATGGGATACTGTCACGTTTAGGGTTATGTCGTCGTATGGGAATAGTTTTGATGGGATTAGGATACCGTCTGGAACGGTCTGCCGACTCCAAAAGTACTCCAGTTCTTTATCAGAAAGTAACAAATCATCATTAACAATCGCCCACTCATAAGAAAACCGATTTTTCAAGCAAGTAATAAGTTTCTTAATAAAAAACTGACAATCTTTACTAAAAAGACAAGAATATTCTACATTCTGATCAAATTCAATAGAAAGAGCTTCATTTTGAACAAGATTAATCCACATATCCGTAGAATTTATCATTCCAAACCTATTCTTAACAGTAAGCTTAACCCAAAGGTTCTCACTTCTGAGCAGATTTTGAGGAACTCTGACAAAAGAACTACTCGTGAAGCCATTTGGGTAATTAGCCAGGTCAGTGATAGTGCTGTTGAACTCCCACTTGTAAAGCAGCCTTGACATCATCTGTCCAGCAGAAAGACTTGCATCAATGAACAGGTCTTGGCAAGAGATGAACACAGGATTAACTGTCTTGATAACTGGAACTGGACTAGGAGGAACAGCTGAATAAGTAATGTTTATTTTCAGTTCAGTTAAGTAAAAGCCGCATACTTTTTCACTGCCTTTCAGGAATTGACTGTTTAATTCTACAGTTTCATTGAGCAATGTGAAATCTTTTCCGAGACTTATGGTTAGACTTAGATTGTCTTGACTCATTAAACATGAATAACCTTCACCGAACTTTTGAAGAGTTGACTCAAAAAATAGATTTGAACAGTTTATTTGAGATACTTTTATGCTGAAATTGAATTGTACTTGCAAGAAATTGCTTAGAAAAATGGAACTGACCTCTGAAGGCTGGAGGTATCGGATACATAATTCGCATTTCATATCAAACAACTCGTAGCCTTCTGAACATTCACATGATTGCTTTTTATAGTTAGCGACAGAGTTTTCGATACATTGACAAGGACGATTATCTAGTTTCGCATTATCAAAGCAGATTTCACAAGTCTCATTCAACCAGTTAAAACTCTTACATAAAGCATCATCATAAGGTCCACACACCTTATTAGACCTGCACCCATTAGCACAAGAACTAGGACATTTAATACAACTTTTATTAAAATACTCCTGAGGACCACAACTCACAAGACATTCTCCAAAATCCGTACAAAAAGAACAAGAACAACTTTTCCCAGAGTTCAAAAAGCTTTTAACATAATTATCAATCGAAATACTATACAAAAACCCTCCAAAATACTCACTTTTTCTAAAAGACCCAAGAGTGAAAGTCACTACAGGTCGTTGCTCAACAACCGAGTTTAAAGTCGAGTTAATCAAAATTTGCCCGGCAGATGTAAAAACATGTAAATTAAGAAAACGTGATTCAAATTTTACCGTCCAAAACACCCTGATCCACTTAAGAAGCTGCACTGGAAGTGATACAGAGACAAAAGTCGCATCGAAAGAATTGTTTAAAAGATATTCCAATTTCATCTTGCCAGGTGATAAACTCAGTTGAATCAGTCTCGTCTTGTCATCTGAATAAGAAATCACGCAGCCTGAGTCTTTATAAACAAAAAAATATAAGTCAAATGTTTGAGTATTAGACAATTGAAGAGGATCAACAGAGTTATTCAACTCTGCATAAGACTTGTTGAAGTAAAGTCCTCGCTGATAAAGAAGCATCGGGTTAGACGAAGGAAAATCCCCGAAAGTCATGAAAAAGTCAAATTTCGAGTACTTCTGTACTTTCTGAAAAGTAAAGAAAATAATACTAGTCTCTTGCTTCACACAAGAATTTTCAACATTTTTATCGAAAGACCCACAAAACATCATACAAGTCCCATCATGATTTTTCAAAAAATTCTCATTGCAAGTGGGACATTCATTCAAGTAATACTTTGTCTGCATGCATCGAGTTGAACCTTTGCGACATTCTTGAAAATCATCGATAAACTCCGCATAATCAACACAAACATCACAAATATTCCCATAGTCACTGCAAACCAGGCAAAGCGGGTCTAAACACAACGAGCAGTCCGTATCTCTTCTACAGTTGCATGAACTTCGGCAGCCTTTACAACTTCCAGTAAAATTAAAAGTTCCAAAAGGACAGTTGTGTATATCAGGTCTTCCTTCATTTATCAAGAGTAGATTAGGTTGTATTTTGAACGCTGAGTATTTAAATCGAAAGAGAAATCCAAAGAATCCAGCTTCCCCGATAGATAAAATTTCAGAAGTATCTAAAAAATACCCTGAGTTTTTACTGAAAGTAGATGAAATTAAGTTGATGAAAATTGTTACGTCGACTATTCTATTTGCTGATACAATTAAAGCCAAATAGCTCCAAACCGATAGTCTTATTGGTGAGGCAGTTGTGCAGATAAAGGACAACCCGTCCATCAAGGATAGATGAAGACTTACTCCAAGAGTGCTTAAAGAAAGGCTGAGTGAACTTCGAGATAAAAGGATGGAGTTTTCAAAAGGGTTCAACCAGAACTCCAAGCTGAATTGATTAGAAAATGAAAGAACAGAAGTGCTTGAAAGATGAGAATTTGAGAAGAAAAAACCTCTTTTATATACTGGCTGAGGATCACTTGGATCTAGGTAAGGGTAAGTATGGCCTGAATCACTTGAAAGGTCAATTAAAAGATTAGAGCTTTTTACTGGAGGGTTCAGGTGGTTGAAGGTAAAATCAAGAAAGTTTTCAGAATTTGGAATGCAGACTGATGAAATGTTGGAATGGAAAGAAGGGCATGTCAAGGTGCAGGCTCCGTTTAAATAGGTGTAGCAGGTCACGAAATCGGAATATAAGGAATTTCGGCAGGTTTTTAATGGGATTGGACAGGGTTTACATAAGTTGCTGTTGTCTCTGTAGTCTTGGATATTGCACTCCCAGAGGCATGTGGGGAAACTTGAAGGATGGACACAGATTGAGTTTACTTGAACTTCTGATGTGAAAAAAATGGAAGCTAGGTTTAGAGAATAGCCAAATTCGTATAAAAACATTAGGCTTCCTGTTCCTAGTTCGAAATGACGAGAAGGATTGGAATTTAGATATTCATAGCCGGCAACCTTCTGATCAATAAAAACTCCATCTACAGTTAACTTCACAGTTGTATTAACTCCTGATTTCTCTAACTGAACAGCAAACTGACTCCATTTAAAAGCATCTCCAGCCCAATTAATCTGAACCAGAGCCTCACTCTCAACTCCTAAAAACCTAACAAAAACATTTCCATTTTGAACATCAAGACTAAATTCTTCACTCAAATCAATTCCTTTTTTCTTCAAAATTTTTCCATATCCAGTAATTTTCACCCATATCCAAAAAGCCGGAAAAGGTGTAAGTATCAAGTCAGATTGACTAGAAACATAATCAGTGCACCATCCTCTATAATACTCAAATGCTTGATTTGCAATCTGAAAGACCACAAGATTCCTAGAGTCAGTGACAGTCGTAACATTGTTATCAAACCTGTAAACCAAGTCCAGTTCAGCTGGTTCAATGCAAGACTGTCCAGAAACAATCATTAAATCAGGACACGCAGGAAGACAGATTTTTTTGTATTGAAAAAAACCAGTTTTACACCCAATACAATCATGAGGAGAGATTCCAAAACAATCAAAACAACCTTCATAACATTTATTCTCACAGCTACTCGTTGCACAAGTCACACAATCATTAAACCCAACACAATCTTGACAGTTAGAGTTAAAACAAAGATTTCCACTAACTGCTGAGTTGCAGACTTCGAACTCTCCACAAGTTTCACAAGTTCCAAAAGTTAAATATTCGTTGAATTTGCATAAAGGAAGACAGGAATCACTTTCAGCTGGGCAATCACATGAAACGCAAGGACCGAAGAATGAAAGGACTTCGCTTAGTTGAAGGAAGGTTGATTTATAGGAAAACTTGAAAATCCATCCTTGGAAGTAAGTTGATGAACCACTTCCGATGTTGAAGGCACCTGGCTTGTCTTGGTATATGTCTTGGATAGTTTGGGTTAAGGATTCTTGCTTGTTTATTATTATTTTTAAATGGTTTTGTTGGGATGATTCATCGAAATTGTTGTTTAGACCGATGAAGGACCAGGTGTTTAATTGAATGGTCGTTGATGTTGATAAAGAGTAAATGTCTAGGCTTTTGTTTGTGATGCTTATTGAAATACCTTGGCTTGTTAGTGATAGTTCCATGAAGGGGAATTTGCTTAAGAGTTGGGAGTAGGAAGTTGGAGAGATCCAAATACTCATATAGAAATCTGGAGATATTATTAGATTGAAGTTTGAGGTCATTGTTGTGTTTGCTGACTTACCAAAGTAAATTCCTCTATCCCTCGAAGGAATCGGGTCAGTCTGATAGTCAATATTAGATCCGGCATGCAACGACAAGCTTTCCAACAAGTACTGAGGTCTATTCAAATCAGAAACAAATCCCATAACGGACCTAAACAAAAAGTTCAATGAAAACTGAAGATCAAGTACACAATCCCCATTCACATCATTATAAAAAGTAGGACAAGTATCAAAATAGTAATTTTTAATTTTCTTAATAAGCTGATCAAGATAAACTTGACAAAACCTGAGACTTGTACAATATTCACAAATCATTGAGCAAGAAATACAAAAATTATTTTCCACAAAGGTGTTCATCGGACAGTCCATACAAATTGAAGAATTCGGCTGACATGTCTGAGCAGCAAGTCCACTGACAAGAGGGTCATCGACGCGATATTGAGAAGCATACCGAAAGCTGTACAAGAACATCAAAGAATCTGTTCCTGTCTCAATAGCGAGTCTAGTCAAAGTTCTGTTATCCTGAACTTTAAACTCATAAAAACTGCTTTTTTTAATCACCACATTTCCAATCCTGACCTCATATAAAAATACCGGAATTCCTGAAATATCATAAAAAAAAACATTCGGATTTATTTGACTTTGCTCTGTTTTATTTGAAAAGTACCGAAACCAGAACAATGTCCACTCATTTAACTGGACTGAAACTGCCACTTGACTCACTTCTTCATCAGTTTTAAATGTGAGTTGACCTCCAATCAGCTCAAGACCTGTTCGAGAATTCCCTGAGTCTTTAAAATGAGCTTTAAACACACTGCCTTTCAGAAGTTTTGCCCAGACACTGATCGAGTACTCAAGGCCGAGGTAAAAGTCCGAACTTGACAAGTAGCTCGTGTTTCTTACAAAAAAATACCCGCGGCCTGGGGTAAAATGTGCTTTAGAATCAATAGATAAGCTATTCAAAGTAACAACCGCTGGACTTGACTGAATGCTAGTCGAGTTCACATCAAGTGCAAGACTCATCCAGCCAGAAGTCAACGTGCAAGAACTTCCAGTTGTTGTGAACATTAAGGGACATGTTGAAAAACAATGACCTGAAACAAGATATCCCAGGCATTTCTGACAGCGACCATTGGAGGTTCTATCACAATGAATACATTTCATATCGTGACATTTCGAGCACTCAGAAGGATTTTTACATTGAAGGAAGGGACTTGAGCAAAGAAGACAGATATTTGATGACTCTTCGTAATACTCAGAATTTTTGCAGTTTACTAGACAGTCTTTGTCGATATTGTCGGAAAATTTGCACATTTCTGAATTTAGACTTTTGAATTGACCGAAGTCGAATGAAAGACTTGCTTCGTGTAGGGCAAACATGTATAACCACCCTTTGAAGTAAGAGTTACTTACTGATGAGTTGCCTTGTAAGAAACCGATTTGAAGTAGAGATGAACTGTCTTGTAAGGAGAAGGGTCTGCTTACTTTTGCCTGTTGGATTGAATCTTTTTTTAGGGTTAGTTTTGTTAGTGTAGCGCTTTCAACAGTTACTGTTATTTCTAGGTATGTCCAGGAGTTCGGAGAAACATTTATGTAGCTGAGTTTTACCCAGTAATCTAGGAGTATTGTTATACCTTCATGGGAAACTAGAATGTTTATTCCGTTTGATACACCCGGTTTAGTGACTAATGAGCCAAATCTTCCAGAATCAATCTTAAACCAAAGATGAAGACTAAAGTTCAAAGGAAAAGCCAAAGAAGTCAAACTTTTAAAATAGTCTGAAAACCCATTAAAGTACTTTCCTCTCTTGTACCCACCTTGAGGAGTAGAAGAAGATCCGCCTTTAACTAAAGTAAAAGTTGACGGGGGCAGGTCTGAAACAGAAGAAAAGCTTGAATCAAAAAAGAACATCAGTAAACGTTTTGAACTCGAATCTTGCAAAACACACTCATTATTCTGGTTCAAAGTAAAAAACAACGGACAAGAAGCTGCATTCAAAGTACACGATGGAGGATTCAAACATGCCAAAAGTCTGCGTTTGTGACGTCCACAAAAAGACTCAATACAAGAAAGTGTCTCACAATTTTTCTCTAAATTCTCAGCTTCAGGACACTCTTCAACCTGTGGCCTCTCAAACGACTCCAAAAGGAAATTAAAAATTTTGGCTTGATAGATAAATCCTATGAAGCTCTTTTCAGAATCTCCTAAACTAAATTTGAGTCCATGAAAGGTTTCAAGCTTATTTAAGAACTCCCCATTGATTGTTTTATCATCTTTCAGTTCATTGCTCTCAACAATCACAGTCAGGGTGTCTAAACTTTCTAAGTCCAGCCGAAGTCTAAAAAATATCCAAGTCGAGGTCCTTTCGTGAACGAAGTGATTTTTTATCATAGATAAACTCGTCTTGATTTTTGAATGCTCTTCAAAAGTTACCTCAAATTTTTTCGAAGAGTCCGCAAAGATGGTCCCTGAGTGAAAAGGCAGAAAGTAAAGGACTAGAGTGAATTTAAAGGCAAAGACCTTCGGGCCAAGAAACTCTAAAAAAGATGATTTTTTAAAAAAATAACCTCGACTAGTTGGAAGAGGAGGACTTGAAAGAGAAGGATTTGAAAGAGGACTGACTTCTTGTAGTTGATTTTCGCTTGATGGAATTTTTGGTTCTAGTGAAAAATAAGCAATGGTTGGCTCTGAACATGATGATATTGACCTGGAGTACCCTGATGGACACTCTGAAAAACATAGGGCTCCGACTTTAAGACCTTTGCTGCAGTCTGGAGTTATGATTGAAGGACTTACTAGCAGACTTCTTAGTGATAGGAGGCTTATGAAGCAAAATACCATTTATTGGTTATGTATTCGGGTTAAAAATTTTTTGTTTTGGGTTAAAGTAAATTTTTAGAGGGTTTTGGATTTTAGATGTTTTGATACTTGGAACGGGTTACTAACAGAAACCGAAATTATTAGATATTTTAAAAAGGTCAGATAAATTTTTAGCCGATTTATAAAACCAGCTTAAGAACATTTTGATGTTTAATCTTCTAAGGTTTTAGTTTATCATCAGGATTTTCATGTTTGGCTTGAAGATATAAGGATTTTCCAGGTAATTTGTTTGGTTTTAAAAGTTTTGGAAATATTAGGTATTAGATTTTTATTTCTGTTATGTGGATAGGTGGATTATCATTTAACACAGATATAGATCACAAAATTTATACATCCTGCACTGATAGTAAAATTTCTTAATAATATACTTTTTTCCCCTTAAAACTAATCAAATTTTCCTCAAAAACCAACATTTTCTAAAACACCCTAAAAATTTAACCTCATTATCCCATCTTCCCTTACCTCATTACTCTTCTTCTCCATCAAAATCCACTTCAAAAAAAAATCCAAATAAAAATGTCTTCACCGAAAGGCCGAGTGGTCGACTTAGACCATTCCCGAAAAGTTTTCTTCGAAGAGTCAAAATTCGATTCAAAGAACCAAAAATACGGTCTTTTCTCCTACCCAGGAACTTTAGCAGTATCAAGCCGTCCCTATTTCACCTCAACAAAATCCCGTAAAAACGCTGACGGTTTAGTCGAAACAGCTCCTCGAAATTTCTTAACAAACAACTCAAAACGAGGAAAAACTCCTGACGTGTTCTTTTCTCATCCAGAGTACAAGCCTGAGAAGTACACAAGTCAAAAGCATACTTTCAAATCAGACAAAGAAAGAGCGGACGCTATGAAGAAAAAACACGACGAGATATGGAAGCCTTCAGGGACTGTAAAGGAAGAAATGAGTCTTTTCGAGCATCAGGCATCTGAGGTCTTCGTCAAGATAAACAGAAGGGACAAAGACGGAGCAGTGATGACTGACCCTAGAAACTTTTACACGTCACCTGCGAAGAAAGGAGCTAACACCCCAGGGGTCCTGCTAGGAGGGTACCCTGAGCACATGCCTGAACCTTACGAGCGAAAGGAAAAAGCCAAAGGCCCGAAGATTAAAATTGCCAGTCATGATGCACCTTTTAAAAACATGGATAAAGGAGGTGCAACTTTCAATAAAGATGAAAGTGTTTATGGAGGAGATAATATCAAGGCACGACCTCCTAAACGATCAGTGTCTGTCAATGCTGTTAAACATGACCTTCCATTCAAGTCGACCAGTGTGAGTCGAGACTACATCGGCAGGTACCCAGAACACATGCCCAACCCGCAACCGGTCCTCAAAAGAAAGACGCCTTCAGAACAAGAACCTTGGCGAGCGTCAACAAAGCACAGGACTAGTCCAAGTCCTACAGTCACAGGACAAATCAAAAATTTAAGACAAGAATTTCCTGCTTTGAGAAGACTAATTTAACCATTTTACTTTATTTTCAATTTTTTCTCATAATGTTCATCTTTGCATGGGCCTGTCTTGTTTCTGGACTTTCTGAAATCGATGAAAAAATCGCACTTTTGGAAAATAATCTGGAAAAATTAACAGCTGCTCGTGATATGCTGTTAAATAATGCGAAGATACCTGAATTGACTTCTGATCCTCAGGGATTAGAACTGGAAGAGTGGCAGATGAACAAGTTGATTCCTAGAGCGTCTTTTGGGTTTGAAAGGAATGTTAGAAGTTTACAGTATCTTACTTTAAAGCCTATTGGAGAGTTCAGGGATAGTGTTAATACTGTTAATGTCGCACTTGTCATTGGATATGAAGATGGAAATGTTGAAGTCGTTCAGAATAATGGAAGGATACTTGCTAGGATCAATGTTGGATTTTCACCTGAACTCATGGCTACTACTGCAAATTATGATGAAATGAAAATCGCTGTTGCCGCACCTGGAAAACCTTTTGTTGTTTTGAAACTTGATATGGATAAACCTAGGGCTACTGCAGGAGTTGAATCATCAGTTTCATTCAACCTAACAACCGAAAAATCAACCGAAATTCCAACCCTGCACCCAACAAGTTTAATCCACTACGTGAAAACAGGTAAAAAATTCTGGGTGTTAGGTGACAAGGAAGGTTTAATAAACCTCTACCTGCTAAACGGTACCTTATCAAAGCAAAGTTCAAATAAAGGAGGTCCAATAACATCCCTAGAAAGATTCGGCCAAACAATAGTTTTTTCCTCAGACTCCACAATAGGTGTATTAAACGCAAACACTTTAGAAACAAACACAATATGCGGGGACTTAGGCCGTGTTCACGACATCTGCATCGACACAATGAGTTCCTCTTCAATCGTCTACGCTCTGGTCAACGACTCGTTGTTCGCCCTAGACACAAAATACTCTCTTGGCAATGAAGTCTTCTGCAAAGGTAAAAATTAAACAGTCCTTGGAAGCAAGAAGCTGACGACAGGCTTTTCAAGTATTGCCTGCGCTCGAAACTACATCATTGTTTGGGGTAATCAAGATATTGTCCTTTTAAATACTTCCTTTTATATCGCTGGAAGCTATGGGCAGGTCTTAAGGCTTGGAAATCTTGATGGGCAGAGGAAATGGCTTGAAAGTTACAGAATTCAAAATTTAGGAGCACTTTTCGCTGCTGTCAGTGAAAAGGCCTTGGTTCTTTATGAAGTTGTCTCTCCTTATAAAACTGCTCCACCTTTTGACTTAGGAAATGTCAGGTTCTTAGTGTAAGAGATTTTTAGAATTGTTTTCGCCATTGGAGGAGCGATTTTGTGGCAGTATTTCAGGAAGGGAAGTGACAAGGTGGACAAAGGCAAGAAGTACATTCCGCAGAAGAAGAGGCGGTTTAAGTAGTTAAGAGATTTGAAGATTTTATTATTTTTTCATGGTTTATGATTTATTATAGGACATTTCTTGAAGATTTCGGAATGATTACTAGACTAGTTATAAACTATTAGCCTCTACTGGGCACGAGTCCTTTTGCCTTCGGGAAGTTTTCAGTGGTTGGCTTCGTCGGTTCTTTAAGAGCACTTGCAGGGCGTTTTCCTTTCTTACTCGCAGTTCCAGGGCGTTTTCCAGTTTTCGTTCTTTTTTGTTTCTGTTGTTTGGTATCATGTTCCTCCCTCATAGGGCCATCTTCTCCATAAATAAAGTAAATTCCAGGGTTGGTATCAATAGGCATAACTTCTTCAGTGTTATACTCCTGCAAAATGCTTTGAACAGTACTTTGAACCTTCTGCGAAACCATTCCATCATATTCCTCGATATCTTTTTTATTCGCTCCTTTCTTCTTAATCACATCTTTCTTAACCCCTCGAAGAGAATTTCCAGAAATTTCAAGTTTCGGTAATTCCCATTCTTCATTTTCATCATCCCATCGAGCAATTCTTTCAATATCAAGAATTTTCTCCTGAGGGACAAAAGAACTTAAAATCAAATTTTTTAGTTTCACTTGTTGAGTGATTATTCTGATCTCATCAATCAAGTCTTGACGTTCAAGTTGAAGCTCGTGTTGAAGGTCGCGGATTTCACCTGCTGCTGACTGGTACCTGTTAAAAAGTGATTTTAATTTGCGGTTTTTGTCTTCTATTTCTTCTTGTTGTGTGCTGAATCGTTGCTCGAGATTTAAGTTTTCCTCAGCTCTTTTCCTGAGTTCTCTTTCCATTTGCTTTTCTTGCCTTGCACGCATTTCTAGTTCTGCTTTGGCCTTTTGCAGGTCTTGTTCCTGCCTGACGGCGTTTTCCATCATCTGAGAGCCTTGAATGAGCTTTTCTTCCATTTGCTTGAGTTTCTTGATGAGTTGAGATTGTTTTTCTTTTTCTTTTTCCTGTTCTTCAGTTGTTTTCTGTAACTCATCGAGAAGTCTTTTTTTTTCATCTTCAGCAAGATTTTTCTGTGTTTCGATTTGTTTTTTCTTGCTTTCGACGATATTTTTCATTTCTTCAGTCTCTTGACTGAGTTTTTTTTCCATTTCAGCGATTTTTTCCTTGTTTTCCACTTTGATGACTTTTTCAACCTCTACGATTTTTGGCTTTCCAAGTATCTGCCCGCCCATTGAAGACTGATCAAAAGTGAGTCCTTTGCCCTGGCTTTCAAGTTGTGCCCTGAGTCTTGAAATTTCTTCTTGAAACTCTCTGAGAAGAGCGTCTTTCGGGTCTTCATTGATTTTTGGCTTGTTTTGAATGTTTTTCGCACGATTCGCGTATCGAAGTGTGCTGATTGTTTCGTCGTAGTTCCAGTCAGCTGGACCGATATTTGCGATCATGACGGTTTTCGTGTTGCCTCCCAGCGAGTCTTGAAGAAGTTTTGTTAACTTCGAGTCTCGGTAAGGGACGTGAGTTGAAACGCCGTCGACTAGAGCGGAGATCACGTTTCCTAGAGTTAAAAGGGACTTGTTTATGTTTGTTGCTTCTTTTAAACGATCACCTGTTGCACCTGTTTTTGTTTGACGCTCGGAACCGGCCAAATCGACTAGATTTAGTTTCGCGGCTTTGTAGTGGTTCATACCGGTCTTGTCCACTTCAGATGTTTCTACCTTTATGGTGAAGATGCAGTGGGAACGAGATGAGTCGCGGTTCATCATCGTCTCCCCCACATGTCTATTTTTTCTTCCAGCTTCCATGACTTCTTTCATTTCATTAATACTTTTCACCACCATGCTAGTCAAATCTTTAACATAGAAGACCCCATCCGAGTTTTCTTTGATATCCAATTTATTTTTAGAGTTTTTTGATAGCAAATCATGAACTTCTTCATTATAGATCTCTAAAAATGACGCGCAAATCAGAAACTGAGTTTGAGGATGCTCTTCAACGCCATAAAAAATCTGCTCGAAAGCTCGCGGAAGGATTCCTCGATGCTCAGGAGGGTCTTCGCAACCTTCCATTGTAAAAGTCTTACCTGTGCCTGTTTGTCCATAGGCGAATATTGTCCCGTTGTAGCCTTCTAAAACGCTTTCAACGATTGGATAAGCAGTATCACGATATATTGTTTCTTGATGGGAATCTTGACCGTATGTAAAGTCAAATGTGAAGGTCTTTGGAGGCTCTGCTGCTTCGGTTTTGGGATTTTTTACTACGAGTTCTGACTTTCGAGTGTCTACTCTAACAATGCACTCACGATTATCAGCAATTTCTCTCGAACTGAGTGGGCGGCACCTGACCGAGACTTTAACACTTTCGACCTTTTTACTCATATTTATATCAAGAAGCCTAAAATCTACTCAGGATAAAATACCATTCCCTTCAATTCCTGATAAAGTTCCTGAATAACAACCCTTCCATTCTTTCCCTGTTTCAAATAATTTCGAGTATCATTGATTCCCAACTGAATCTCATCATTCAAATTACTCGGAGTAAAGTTAAGCGGAACAATTCCTCCAGGCATAGGTCCAGACGGTTTAAGTACATATCGAAACTGCACATCAGGGTAAGCCAACTGTGCATTATAACTATACCAAACCGAAGAATCATAACTTCGAATTCCAAAGATCCTCGAAAAAACCTCAGGAGTTTTAAAACTCGTCAAATTCGACAGAGGCGAATAAGGATTATCAAAGACCATATCAACTACCACGTCTTTTTCATCAGTAACTTGAAGACATCTCTCAATCGCTGAAAAAACATCTAAATTCACAATGCATCCTCCATCAGCCCACGCGAAACCTGCTAATAAATGCGGTTGGAAGAAAAAAGGAGGAGAAGCTGAACTAATAACTGCGTCGATATAAGCTGCTCCAAGACTTTCATTAAAAGTACTGAAAAGACCTGTATCAAGATTTGTAGAACCTACAGTAAAGTTCCTTTGTACTCCGTTTTTAAGAGTTTTTCTCAAAAAGCTGTTGATTGGGGAATAGTCGTAAATTCCTCCATGGAAAAGCAGCCCGTCAATCACTCCGCCTTTCCAGTTTACGTAAAAGTCGTCGGATCCGTTCACATTAAGCCAAAGATTCAGCAAAAAATCGCTCATTACCTGTTCTTGACCCAAGGGAAACTGAATCATCGCTGCGGTGTTTAAAGCTCCTGCTGAAATGCCTGATATGATGTTCCATTGAGTGGAGGTAGATGATGTCAAGTTTACCAAAGCCCATACTACTCCTGCTTCGTATGCACCGTGGCTCCCGCCACCTTCCAGTGAGATTGACTTGCAGGTAGGACCTGCATGAACGAGAAAAAGATGAAAGAAAAATTGAAGCATTTATTTTTATGAGTTTTTAACTATTGTTCTAGCTTTCTAGTTTAACGTCTAGTTTAACCAGGTCGTATGAAATCACACTGAATCGCCAGACTGAAAATTCTTGACCTTTTGGATGTTTTTTGTTTATTGTCATGAAGTACAAGTATGGGTAAATCACTTTCGCCTTTCCTGGACATCTCAAAACCGAGCACTGCTCATATCTAAGATGCTTATAACTTAAAATATTGTCAGTCTGGGTATCATAAACAAAAACTTCATTTTTATTGAAAATAAACCAGTTTTTTTCATAAGAAAAGACCAGCTTTTTCCCAATATGCTGTCCATTCGCACTCAACCTGCCTTGAACAAGGTCAACATAAACAGCCAAGTCATACTTATTCCCGACACAAATCAATTTCTCATCTATTCTCGTACTATGAGTCGTTCCAAGCACTGCTGGTAATTCAAGCCATTTCTGCCAATTAAAACTTTCAAAGTCAAATATCAAGATTTCCTTTTTATTCCCCCCAACCATCATCAACATCGATTCATAAAGTTCAAGACTGTAATTTTTAAACTTGGGACAACTTGAAAGGCGAATCGCTGTTGATTCACTTTTAGAATAGTTGATGTTCCAGAGACCTCTTGAGAACCAGGACCCGTCATCACCTGCGAAATAAATAGAATTTCGATCATATTGAATAAAACTTCCTGTTTTTTGGAAAATTTTACTTTCGCAATTTTTTTCTTTGGTTAAAGGAAAATTTGAGAATTTATTTAAATAGACTTGGAACTTGTTTAAGGTGCTATTTGAAGAACCTGTGAAATAAATTAGAATTGGCTCGGTAAAAAAATCTTCGATTTTATAGTTGATTGTTACTGAACTCTTGGAGATTAATGATGAAATTGATAAGATTGATGCTTGGTTTACTACAAGATTCGCGATTTTTCGGGTTCTTAAAGGCTTGTTTTTTATGATTTTTCTGAGGATTTTTAGATTTGGAATTCTTTCTCGTAGATTAGTTAAATGAAGGTTTTCTTCAAGTTTTGAATTTAAAATGTTTAAATCTTTCGTGATTTTTACTTGAAAGTCGGAGAGATTCTTGATATGAGATTTGAAATAATTGTCTACTTTAGCTTTAAGAGATTTTGAATGCTCTGAGAGATCTTTTTTGTTCTGATCAATTTTCGATATTACTTTTGAAGTGTTGAATTTTAGATCATTTGCTCTTAGATCATCAATTAAACTTCCCGATCTTGCAATAATCGAAAAACTCAAACTTCTTATACTTCTTCTATGCTCTGGAGAGCAATCAGAGCAGTACTCTGATAATATTTCTCGGACTAATGTTAGAGAAATAAAGCAACCTCTGCAAATCGCATTTGAATTTATGTTTTCTTGGTCACTGAAGGATGTGCTTCGACTTGAACTCATTTATTAGGTAATTTTTACTTGTTTTTTATTGAAAGTGGTTTGAATTTGATAAGGATGAAAAATTTGATATTGATTTGAAAGGATTTAAGTGAAATAGGTGAGAAGATTTAGAGGATTGGAGTATTAGAGATGGATATTTTAAAGGTTTTGGTGGATTTATTTGAGTTGGGAATCATTTTGATGTTGTATTTCTTTAGTTATTTATTAAAGAAGAATTATTTATAGAACTTTATTGGATTAAATGGTATTTTTCGGAAACATTATTCAACCAATACTGAGGATTTTTATTATAAAATATTTAAATTATTTGTATTAATGATGATGGATTTTAAATTCAATTTCTGAGAATTATCACAACAGAAAATCATTATCACAGAGTAATATTTTTTTTTGTATGAATGATGATTATTTATTTGTTTTTGAGGATTCACTAAAATAATGTTGATATAAAATACTTCAACTTTAATAAGAATCACCTCACATTAATTCTTAAATCAATCCTAATTATAGTTTCTAATATATCTCTTTCAGACTATTTAAACCCTTATATAAACCTACAAATCTTTTCAATTCTTAATCATCGACAATCCGATTCATAAATTCCCAAAAAAAACAACAAAAATAATCCACCAAATCTTTATCAAAAATCCTCATTTTCCACCCAATCCAAAAAAATAATCCCTAAAAAACCATCTCAAATAAAACACCCATTCAATCCTCCATCCCACTAACACCCTTCCACAAACCATATCAACCCCTAATCAAAAAATCTTCCACAAGTATCAAATATCTTTCCATAAATGCTAAGCAAGTATGATCCACTCATCATATCAACCTCAGCAACTCACTTGGCAATCCGAAGCCTGACCCACAAAAGACTTCAACAAATTTCAAACCTTCAGCAAAACTCTCGTCCACCTACTCGAGTCCACATGGACGACATGGACCTTTCAGTTTTCAAAAACCTTTCCTGTAAAAATCTAGGTCCAGGGTGTTACAAGACCCCGACGCCGCCCCCTGGGCCATCTTGCAACTTTGGATATGCAACAAGGTTCAAGCTTTCACCTCCACGGAGCATGAGCCATAACAAAAGCACCAACATGATACAGGCGAACAAAATGACTGCAAAATACACTCCTGAGTCAAAGAAAAAGAAACTACAGAAAATTATGACTCAGAACCGACTTAATGAATGCATCAGTCGAGAAGCGAAGAGAATCATTCAAAGTGATAAAGTTGAGAAGTTGAAAGATCAGATCAATGAAAAGTTTAACAAAGCTGAAGTGAATAAAATAAAGAAAATGAAGAAAACTGTTGGAATTTCTTACTTGATGATTTTAACGGCTTGCTTCACTTGTCAGGTCTTGCATAAGAATTTGATTAGGAAGAAGAAATACCAGGAAAAAATCCAGAGATATCTTTTAAGTATTTCTGTTATTTGTAGAGCTTTTGGTAAGTTCAAAAGGTCTTTAGTGGTTGCGAAAAGGACAATTGCGTATCGGACTTTAAAGAAATTTGTACCGAAATACATTCAAAAATTTTTAGATTGCAGGAAGAAAAGGTATTTAGCGATTGTTATGGATATTGTTGACAATTTCAGTAAATATGTCAGCATTTCTCGCATCAACTACATGGTTAATCATCAAATTAAACTTATTCAAACTACTATCAAGGGGTACTTAGAAGTTTGTCGTTTTCGGAAACATGCTTTGAGGATATTTTGGAATAAACTTGACTTGAAAGCGAGAAGAATACCTGAAAAAGTTCAGCATTATTATATTAGCTCTTATTTATCGTCAGTTTTCGCGGATTATCTTAAAAAGTATAAAAGAATGAAAAGATTTGCTGTTTTTTTAACTAACCAGAATGAAGTACTTGGAGATGGTGATGAAAATCAGGATTTGAAAATAGAAAGACCTTTTTTTAGGATTTTTTATGTCAGGAATGTCAAGAAAATGATTGCGAAAGCTTGGGATGAACATGAGAAATGGCCTGGGATTAATTTTCTTGAGTTTCCGATCAAGATGGAAAGAGAAATTGGAGCTGTTAGTAATCAGGTCGTTACTACTATAAAGAGAAGAAAGACTATGATGCGGTCGAAAAAGGGAATTGTCACAGTTAAGCATCAGTAATTATTTTATGTAGATATTTATTGTTAGAGTTGAACTAATTAAATTTTTTATTTATAAATTGTAATGAAAGAAATGTATTTAATCTGTTTAGGATATTTAAAAGTGGATTCAATATTCGATTATATATTCTATCCAAGTTATCAATTTTTTTAGTTTAGATGATATTCAATAACTACATTTGTGTTCATTATAATGAAAATATAATTATTATGAGCTGGTTTAATAGAAATAAAGATAAAACTCCACCGAAATCTGATAGTAGAAAGGAAAGTTCAACTAGACAAGACAAAGCATCAGAAAGTCAAAAAATATCTGAATTTTATATAAAAGAAAATGATGAATTGAGAAATCTGTTGAATTTTAAAGAAAAAAGTATCTCTTCTCTTAGTGAACAAATCACTGAATATCAAAGCAAAATAAGAGACTTAAATAATAAATTACTAGAGCAGAGTAAAAAATCACTATTCTTTAAAAATAATGAATATATTCAAGAAGAGAATTTAAAACTGAAGGATGAGAATGAAAAGTTAATCAAAGAGAATAAGGATTTAAAAGATCAGATATCAAAAAATAAAATCAATTTGTGGGATAATCATGAAGTATTGATGAATCTTGAAAAAGAAAAAGCAGAAGCAGTAAAATTAAACCAAATTTTAACCAAAAGGCTAGAAGATTCATCATTATCACATCAAGCTAAATTATTAGAACTTAAGAAAGAGTATGAATCATCTCTTGAAACCCAAAATCTTATTTTATCTGAAAAAATAGAATTTCAAGAGAAAATGAATGCAGATCTAACTTCTAAAGTGCAATTTTTTGAAGAACTAACTGAATCAAACATTAAAAAAATCGAAGAATTGAATAATATTATAGAAGAAAATAAAAATATCGAAAATGATTTACACATAGCCAGAGAAAACAATTCAAACCTATCAAAAATTCTAAAAGCAACCAACTCTGAAAACGAATCCTTAAAAACCGAAAACCAACAAAAGCAAAGAGAAATCGAAATCATAACTCACGAAAAACAACGTCTTCTAGACTCCACAACCCAAAAGTTCAAATCCGAACTCGAAAAATTCAAATCACTAATCCAAGAATCCAACGAAAGAATAAAATTACAATCAATCCATCTAAACAACTCAGATCTTTTCAAAACTTCTGAATATCGCCAATTAATATCCAACTACGAAAGCCTAAAAACCGATCTTCTAGAAATCCGTAATTCTTTTAATTAGTTAATTTCCAAACCAACCCAAAATCTTTTCCAATCTAATCATAAATGTCAGCTGAAAGAAACAAAAAAGGCTTAATAATAAACGTTCCATACGCCAAAGAAGAAGTTAGAAGACCAATAGTCTCAAAGGTAATCGTTGAAAAAATCGAAAGTCTTCCTGGTTCCACTGCCGGCGCTGGAAGCGGAGATTTTTTACAATATCGAAACCTTAAAAAGAGAGAAGAAGCCAGAGTTGAGCAGATGGAAATCGAGTATCGACAAAAAATTCAAAAAGATGAGTTTGAACGTATTCGCAATGCACATATTCAAGAAAGCGCGGAAAAAACATTGAAAAAATCTCTGAAAAGAAAGAAAAAAAAAGACAGAAAACTTTTAAGGAAAAAAAGTGAAGATGAATGTAAAAAAAAACAAAAAGTAGAAGAAAATGAAAAAATCACAGAAAATATTGAAAATGTTTTTGAAAAAAAACAAAAAGTAGAAGAAAATGAAAAAATCACAGAAAATATTGAAAATGTTTTTGAAAAAAAAGAAGAGTAATTTGAAAATTTAGGTAATCGCTTTCAAATATCTTAATTTAATAAAAATAGCTTTCACTCAAGGGCTTGAAAGGCTCGAAAGCCAGGAAATCATCAGTTTCTCTTGGGGGTGAAGGATATTTTAGGATCTTCGGCTTAAAAGTGCATCCTTCGACTTCTAAACTTTCGATTTCCTTTCTTCTAATCTCCCTTCTTTCCTGCACGATTTTGAGTTTCTGCAGACTTCTTTCATATAAACTTTCATTATTTTTCAGTTTAAATCCACTTTTTTCCTGTGGTTTTTCAACAGTTTTCGTTTTACATGTTTTTAAAACAATACTTCTTTCATCAGGTCTCAACACCTTCATCAAAATTTCCATACTTTCACAAAACTCATTAAAATTCAATTTTTCATACAAACTTTCCATTTCCTTCAACAAAGGTGTTAAAATTTTATGAGTTCTAGGCGACAATGTAGTTTTTTTAATACTTTCCGGTGTGATTCTTTCATGTTCATCAGGTTTAAGTTCATCAAAAATCTGTTTAAATCTCAATTCTTTTATACGATTTAATATTTTTTCACTTTGTTGACTACTAAGTTTCTTTTTCGCAAGTGGTCGATGCGGTTCAGAGCTTTTTGATCTTTGAGAATAAAGATAGTCTCCAATGGTCTGGCTGTTGGTCCTTCGCTTATTGAAAATTACTGAAACTGGGGGGCGGCCAGTGACTGGTTTAAAAAAATCCTGACCTGTTGTTGGGTCTTTTGTGCTGTTCTTGGATGACAGGTACTCTTCAATCATTTTCCTTGACTGTGAGATTTTTTCTCTATTTTCACTTAATTGTCGTGCCTTGTTCCGAGTTTTTGCAGTGTCAGGGACGAAGGGACACTCAAGTCGACTGCTGAGGAAAAATTACATTTTTTCATTGTTTTGAGTCACTTTTGACTTAACCACCTTGGCATTATTATACAAATGCATGAAACGATTAGGAGAAGCTTGACCTTTATTGATTTTTTCACTTTTCTTGCAGATATTCGGTGAAAATGTGCAATTGCTCAGTTCTTCAGCAAGTTTTTCTCCTCTTTTTCTTTCAATATGTTCTTGTTTTTCTTTCCCCTTACGAAGTAAAAAGTCTTCCACTAAATTTCGATCAATACTTCTATTCTGGTTAATCCTAGGTCGAAAAGTAACATTTTTCATTTCTTTTTCCACTTGTTCTTCACTTATTTTATGTTTTTTCTGCTCCACGTTTTGAATGAAGCGAAGACCTTTCATGTAAAGTTTTTGTCCGTAGTTGTCAATTGGTGAAGGACTTGAAGCTTTTGACCGGTCGACTGAAGAATTTTTGCAGTCTGGAGAAGGTTTTTCTTCTTTGTGTGGAACTTTAGATGATCTTTCGTTTATTACGCTTATTGGGGACTTTTCTTGTGACTCTCGACGAGATCTCACGTCGTAACTTTTGTTAACGGAAATAAGCGTCGATAGCTCGTCTTCTGGCTGAAGGTCAAGGTTCTGCTCGATTTGCTCGGCTAGAGCTTTGCAGGCTGCTTGGCCTAATGAGTGCTTTATGCAGAACTCTTTTGCTAGTGTTAAGGGGTCGTCGTCTTCACATACTACCAACTCATCTTTACGACCGTCCCCGATGTCTATTGTTATTATCAGCTTCTCGTTACCTGCTTCTTCTATTGACGTGTAACGAAGGGAATCTTGGCTGAAGTCTTCGAATCTTTCAAAGTAGCCTCTTTTTTCCATATTATAGCCGCGAGGCCAATTCAACCTAAAACCCGAAGAAATCCAATTAAATCCCATCTAGCTATCACCATCAGTAACTTTAGGAGCTAAATAAAACTTGATAAACCCGAGTTCAAACTCAAAAGTAACAATCAACGGTAAATTCTGTGAAATACTCAACTGAATCTCCTCACCAAGTACAGCAGCTTTATTAAACAAGTTCAAATACCTCATCGCATAACTACAATCAACATTTTCCTGAGCTTCAATGACAAGTTGCCTTTCGCCACGATCCCTTGGTTTTAACGTGATATGTCCTTCTCCAATATTTCCATCAACCGAAAAGGTGACCCTAAGTTTAGACACAGAAATAGCAAGAGTATCACTAAGCTGACTTAACTCGCGGCAAACCCTTGAAAACTCATCGCTTCGCATGTTGATCACTGCAGGGTAGTCATGGTCGGGAATGCCCAGCTGCTCGTTGTCCATTGCCAGGAGGTTCAGGTTAAACTGAGAAATTTTCTCATCTTGACGTCCTTCGAAGATTAAAGTTAGCTTCTGAGAATTTGGATCCGCTTTTAAAGTCACACGGTCGTCGTTGTCTGCACATTTTAAAACTTTCGCTAAGTTGCTGATGTTTATACCGATCACTTGAGCACCTTCGCATTGGTACTCTTCGAACTTCTCACGCTTTAGAAGGAAACTTACTAGCGCTACGTGTGATGCGTCCATTGCTTGAAGAGAGATACCATCGTTGTTTAACTCGATGTTCACGTCGGTTACTAGTTCACGGATTGCCTCGATTACTTTTTTTAGAATTGAGGCTTTGGAGATTGATGCTTGGAACATTAGATTGTTTTGTTTGGGATCTTAGTAAATGGATGCTTATGGAAAGGATAGGATTTTTTGAATGGCTTGTTTTTTGGTTTTTTAGGGAATTTGAGGTTTAGGGAGTTGCTATTTTGTGAATATTTATTTGAGATTATTTCCAAGTAATCCTTTTGAGACTTTCATCCTCTCATCATATAAAGAACTTAAATTACCTACCTCCTTCCAAAGTACATCATCAAAACAGCAGCTATGAAAAATATCGACTTTCCAGAAAGATTATCAACCATCTTGCTAAAAATCTGAACAAAACATTCAAAACAAATAAACTGTTCATAAGCAACATCATCAGGGTTTTTATCCATGCACATTTTCCACTTTTTACATTCCATCTCAGTAAGTGGTACAGGTTTCTGGCACTTATTCCTCTGAAAACTCACTTCACAAACCGCGATTTCTTCCCTGACCTTCTCCAATTTGACCATATAAAGTCCAACAGCATCATTAACCACAATAGCAAGAAAGACAAGAAAGACCAAAGCCAAATAAACACTCCTCATATCGACTTTTCTTAAATAAATGGACGAGTCTTATTCTGAAAACTTCTCAAAAGAAAGCATTCCCAGAAGCAAATCATATAAAAAAAGCCACCCGAGGTACCTGCTAAGTTCAGTCCACGAGCCAAAAGTCCCGTCATTCATCTCGAAAAGTGACACAGACAACAAAGTCGACTGGGAAAACTCAAACGAGAAGCAGCAACTTTCAGACCAGTTAAAAAATCAACAAAAAGAAATAAACTTTCTTCACTCTATCTTAAACCAGTTCTTAGAAACAAGTCTTCTTCCGAAAATCAAGGAAAAGTCAGGTTTCGACTTAAACACGAACATTTGGACACTTCCTAGTTTTATCATTCAGCAACGAAAGCCCATTTTTCCCAATATGAACAAGTCACAGTTTAAAGACCTTCTTGCAAAAGACGTGAAAAAAAGAAAAGTTGTTTTAAAACCTGAAGAAGACGGGGAAAAAATTGAAGATACTCGACCTGTCAGTAGTTTCGCCGTTAGAAGATGCAAAAGGACTGGAAAAGGTGAAGGAAAATTTTGTTTATAATAAATGGATTATGATAGCTTGACTCGATTGAAAAATCGACTTGATGTGATGAGAAGGGAAAGAGACTCACTCAACGCCCGCGTATTGAATGACCGCGCAAGGACCAGTCAGTTGGAAGCTGAGGTCAATCGTCTGAGAAGTGAATATGTTAGACAGAAAAAAAACTTAGATGATAAAGAACTGGCTTTAATCAGGTACAATGAAACTATAAAGGAAAGTGAATCTGCTTTTAATAAGTTGGTCATGAATTCTGATAAACTTTTAAATGCACTTGAAAATGAATTCGTAGCGTTGACTGAAAAATTTAAGTAGTTTTAAAGTGGCGGGACTTGGTTGGCGTTAGATTTATATAAATGGATCTTCAGGATAATTTCGAGAATTTTGATTACCCTAGTGTTGGCCATGACTCTCAGGATACTTCTGCGAATAGTGTTGATGATCAGATCATACTCAGTGATAAAGGTCGGATTGTTTATAAAGTTTATTATGAGAAAAAAGATGCGAAGAAAATCGAATGTATTCAGCCTGGCATTTTAATCGTTACTTCATCGAAACTGGAATTGAAGAATGCGAATTCGGAGACTATTGCTGAAAATGTTAATACTTTAAATTCGATAACCTTTCAAGTTGACCAAACCATAAAAATCGGTACATTCGAAATCGATATCGATCAGCAATTCCCGATATCCTCCTCAAAAATCAACATCCGAGAAGAATGCAAGTCATCCAAAGCTAAAAAAGTTCAAAGACACATTTCTTATTTATCCACTCCACCATCCCCATCACAAGCGACTCAAAAGTTATCAATTCCATTCGGTGCATTAGTTTTAGACGATTCTCGAAAAGTTTTCATAGAAAAGCGTTTAAGCGACAGACTTCGAGACTACCAAAAAGAAGGAGTTCAGTTTATGTACGACTGTATCAGTGGAAAAAGATCGAATAAGGAACTTGGATGTATCCTTGCTGATCACATGGGACTTGGAAAGACTTTGACGGCGCTTTCTTTGGTTTACGCGATTACACGCAAGGGTTGTGAAAGTGGAATTAAAAAGGTTTTGATTATTACACCTGCTAGTCTTTTGGAGAACTGGAGTAAAGAAATTTTGCATTGGTTCAGTGATGGAATTTCTTTTAAAATCATTGGATCGGCTTATAAACAAAATGATGTCGCGATCAGTCGATTTAAACTTGGACAGCTTAGTTGCTTGCTGGTGGGATATGAGTTTTTTAACACGTTTAAAGGGAAGATTGATAAAGAACCGGATTTAGTCATTTGTGATGAAGGGCATCGATTGAAAAATCATAATACGATCACCTATAAGCATATCATGAATATCAAAACTAATAGAAGGATATTATTGACAGGCACTCCTCTTCAAAACGACATAAAAGATTTCTACCACATAGTAAACATCGTGAATTCAAATGCCCTTGGCTCCTGGGAGTCATTTCGCATGCGCTACGCCGACCCGATCCTAAGAGCTCAATCCCCAGACGCAACAATGGAAATGATCCAATCAGCTGAGAGCAAAAGCAAAGAAATCTGGAGCAAGACTCAGCACTTCGTCCTTCGTCGAACAGCTGAAAAAATATACGAAAAATTGCCTCCTCGAAACGAATACATCGTGTTTTACAATCTTCAAGAACTTCAAGAAGCGCTTTATTTATCCTATCTTGGGTCAGATATCGTCGAAGATGTGAAAAACAACGACTTTCAAGAAGTCTTTCCATTGATCACAGCACTTAAAAAAATCGTCACTCATCCTGACTTGATTTTTTATCGAGAAACTGGAAAGATTAGCTTGGAAAAAGAACATAGTCGTGCTTTGAAGCTTTTTCCTGACGATTACAAGGTTTGTAAGGATAGAAGTGCTTTTTCACCTAAATTGAAATTTACTTTAGAGCTTATTTCAAGGGCTTGTGATTGCTCAGAAAAAGTCATTGTTGGGTCGTATTGGAATAAAGCGCTTGATATTGTTAAGTGTGCTTTGGATGCTGAGGGACATAAGGTGTTTAAAGTTAATGGATCTACTCCTCCTATGATGAGGACTAGAATCATTGATGAGTTTAATGAGTGTAGGGATTTCGCTGTGCTATTACTCAATTGTAAGGCTGGGGGCACTGGGCTTAATATTGTTGGAGCGTCGAGAATGATACTTTATGATGCTGATTGGAACCCGAAGAATGATTCACAGGCCATGGCGCGGATTTGGCGTCCAGGGCAAGACAAAGAAGTTCACATTTACCGTCTAATCGGCATCGGGACAATTGAAGAAAAGATCTACGAGCGTCAGATCTCAAAAGAAAACTTATCCCTTCACTTGATTGACCGTTATGCGATTTCAAAGCTAGACTCAAAATTCCTTAAAGAGCTTTTTCACTACAATCCAAGCAAATCATCTTTTTCATCCTTTTCCTCAGCTTCTGACTGCGAAAATTCATGGCTTGACTACTTGTCGCCTTACTTCAAATGCTTTAAAAAAGTGCAGGCTGAATGGGAGAAGCTTCAAGAAGAAGACTGCATTTTGAGCAACCCAGTGTCGCAGTCTGACGCTTCTCAAGTGGACTGGCTCGTGATGGCAGAGAAGAAGTTATTGAATGATGAATAGTTAGTGTTATAAATGTCTGAAAGCACTTATGACTGGCGTCAAGACCCTCTGGTCCCGAAGCCGGAAATCCTTTACCCGCCTCCTCCACGCAAAGAGCTGAAACCAACAGATGTGACTGACTTCCCCGCACAAAAAGTAGTCCAGATCCCAGAAGACTACCACTACCCCGAAGGTAAATGGCGACCACCAACTCTTCCTTACCGTTCCGGAGTGATTCCAATCAACACCTTCCTAGAGCAAGGCAAAGTTTACAAGTGGTGTTCATGTGGTGCGAGTTGGAGCGAGCCTTTCTGCGACCATAAATGCCATTACCAACTAACCCGTAACCGGCCTATAATCTTCAACGTAGACAAGTCAGGTTACTACTTACTCTGCAACTGCAAACAATCAGCAAATGCTCCTTTTTGCAATGGAACTCACAGAAAACTCTTAGCGAACTTCACTTATTCTCATTTTGGCATGCACCGTGCCATGACTTCAGCAGCGATTGTGCTATCTTTAATAGGAGTGTGGTACAATCATAAGAACTAGTTTAGACTTTCTCTAACTTGACTTGATAATTAATGGAAAACAGGAAAAACTTTAATGAACCGATGGGATTCACTGATGAGAAGTGCTCTAAATGTGCAGGAAGGGCAGAGTATATCTGCATTTGTAGAGAAAGAAATGTTTGTGATACGTGCTTGTTGAAACATGTGTCCAGTGAGAAAAACTTCAACCATCGACCTGTTTCGATGAAGCATCCGCTGCTTACTTTGATTCTTGCTGAAGCTGATGAAGACTTACTGTCAGAGTCTGAACCTGCTTCGGACCAAGTTGAAAAACTTCAGATGTTTAAAGACCGGTCAATCAACATGGTCGATAAGAAGATCAGGCAACTTCTCGACATGCAAGAAAAGTCAACATTAAGAAAGTCAGTCAATAAAACAAGTGACACTTTAAAAATGTCAGAACCTTCAATTTCACCAAGTCCTGCCATCGACTTAGCCTCTATAAGTAAAAGTCCTCCACTTAAAAAAGAAGACCTTTCCACATCTCAGCTCGCGCAAAGCGCTCGCATTTTTAATAGACCTTCTGAAGTAAAGTATAAAATAATCATCGTTGGTGATACTGGCGTCGGGAAGACTACTTTAATGTCGACTTTTCGAAAGACTCAAAAAGTGAGAAGTGGTTTCGCGAATAACAAAGTGACTGGTCTGGTGAAAGTTGAAGGAATTTCGTTTCTTATTGACCTGTGGGACTTGTCTGGAACTGAAAAATACTCAGCTCTTAGCAAGATGTGTGTCAGTGGAGCCGCTGCCGCTATTGTTTTGTTTGACTTGAATAATGAACTGAGTCTTTGGAGTATTGATAAAAGATTGGAAAGTTTAAAGGAAGAAGCTGATGTTTTATCGGTTTTGGCTTTGGTTGGAAATAAAATCGATGTTTCTGTTAAATATCCTAAGAAAAGATTCATTTCTTTTGACAGAGGGCAAGAAATCGCTGCAAGTAAAGGAATGATTTATGAGGAAATCTCAGCTGAACATGAAGGACATGTCTTAGAAATGGTTAAAAGAATAGTAAAAGAGATCTGGGCCAGAAAAATTCCTAATAAAAACAAGATTTCCTTATTTTATTAATGTAAAAAGTTATAATCCCATATTAAACTCAACATTTTCCTAGATTTAAACAGAAAAAACAAAGATTTTCAATCGGGCTGGCAGTTTTTACTGGAGCACTGCTCGTGAATGATGATCCAGACATTTGCCCAGCACAATTTTTGAAATACCATCCGAGAAAAACGAGAGTTTTTCATGGTTGGTTTAAAATTAACAGAATAAATGTATTAAAAACCTAGTTTCATTCTTGTCTCAATTGCTTTCTCGAATTTCTTCGCGGTTAAAGCATTTCTTTCGATTTTCATGAAGTCGCATTTTGGAATCATCGCCAAAAGTTTAAGACTCTTTTGAAGAGATTCTCTTTCTTGAAGGTTTGATGGCTTGTTGTAAAAGTCGCTTGGGCTGTAGTTATAACCGGCTTGTTGAAGGCCTATTAATGGACTTATACCGCAACTTATGTGAAAAAATATTCTTGTTCTTGTGAGCTTGGTGGCTAAAAAACCGAGTGAGATTGAGAAGAGAACTCCTTTTGAGAATGTTTCGAGAGCTTTTTGGGCTTCGTCGTCGAGCTTTTTGAGTGTGGTCATAGAATCCATTAATAATAAACTAAGATCTTCATTCTCCTTACAAACTAAACCTATAATAATATCTAATATTAAAAATTCATTTCATCTAACGCCTGACTCAACTTAACAGCAGATCGAAAAGCAGCTTTCGATAATTTTTTCTTCATATCACTAACAATATTAGTAGAGTCCGCACGATACGCCTGAATAATCGAAGGTAAAGAAGGTACTTTACTAATTTTCATCCCCGGCTGAAACTGTTTCCTTGTATGAGTAGAGCTCTGTTTCGCTTTTTTAGTATCAATCGAATTTTTAATCATCGGCCTTAAATTCGTCAAATTCTGAGTAGTCGACCTATCAATCCTCAAAAACTTATTCTCAACATTAACCCCTTTACCTTTTCTATCATTCATCTGTGGTTCAATAAAAGCAGGTCCAAGTCCTTTAAAATGAAGAGAAGCTGCAATAATAGACTTTCTTGTATTCTCCAAAAGACTGATATTCCAACACATTTCTTCCAGTTCTTTTTCATCTTTTTCCGCAAGTTTTCTGACATCAAGGTCGAAATTCCAAGGAATGATGGCTTCTGACTCTTTTCGTGGAGCTCTTGCCTTTAAAAATTGAATGCCTTGTTGAAGTGCGCCGATTATTCTGCCTGTCAAGCCTGAGACTAGCTTGACTCTTCTGTCGTAACCGGTGGACATGACCACTGCAGGGTCTTTGATAAGGAAAAGATGACGGATTCCTTCGTTGTGAGCTCGGATCTCGAATAAGGAAACAACTAAAGATGAAGTGACTGGCAAGTTGAATGATGATTTGCTTAAAGTTGATGTGGTCTTGTTTTCTTTTGCTTTTTCAAGTAAGGGGGTCAAGTTTAAGTGCTTTGTTAGGTTTGATAGGTTTAAAGCTTTTATGTAACCTCTTTCGTCTGCTGTGTAGAGAATTTCTTGAGACTTGTTGTAAACTATTGCTTGGACTGTGCATTTGAAACCGCTTGGGTCTTGGTTTTGGATTGAGAGAAGCTTTTGGTATTTGAATGGAAGCGGGTGAAGGGCCCAAAACGCGATTTCACCAACAGAATCAGCTGAAATAAAAAGCGGAAAAGCATGAAGTACCTGTAAAGTAACAATTTCCCCAGTATGTTTCATAGGAACCCCATCATAGCAAGCATTTTCCAGATCCCAAGCAAGTACTTCTCCTTCATTATTCCCAACAAGCAGTAAATCCAAAAGAGGTACAAGTCTAACAACCGCCACAACACTATTAACATCAATGACCTTAAGCACTTTAGTTTCAGTAAGTTCCTTATCATCATGAACCATAATATTCATATCAAGCGAGGCAGTAACAATGACAGCCATAGCGACATTACTAGTGACACAATTAATTTCGCCTTTGTGATCAGCAAGAGCTTTCATAAGTGCTCCATTTTTTATGTTATAAACACGAGTCCTGCCTTTTATGTCTCCAACAATCATGCGCTTTTCCCAGTCATCCATCTCAACAAATGAAATTTCACTTTCAGCTGAGGCAGCGTAAAGAGTTTCAGGCAAAGCAGTTAACGCGTTCCAAACTTTGACTTTGTTTGATATCGGAGTTAGAATCTTGTGGTAAGTCGGAGTGTAAAAGGCTGCCAAGGGTAAATTGTCGTCGACTAGGTATGGGTTGTGGTTTTTGTCGTAGTCGTAAAATGTTAGACTTTTACCTCCGAAGACTAAACGTTGATGGTGCTGAAGATATGTGAAGTCGGATAATGCGAAACGGAAACCGGATTGCTTTTCTTCTAAGTTGAAGGTCTGTGCGCAGCTTAAGTTACGAATGTCCCAAACTTTAACCCACCCGTCGATATCCGCCGAGATAACCTGATGACTATCAGGAATCACTTTCACTCCAACCAGCGACGAGTTATGTCCTTCAATGGTGAAAGCAACACTATCAATATACGGGTTCCAAACATAAATATCATGATCAAACCCCGCCGAAAACAACAATCGATACTCCTGATTAAACGCCAATGAAAGCACTCCTTTAGTATGACTAGTATAAATCCTTCTAGTCTTCGTCGAGATCATATCCCACAAAATAACTTTCTTATCCTGCGAGCAGCTAATTAAAAACTCAAGTTTCGGAACAGCAATCAAATCAGTAACCATTCCATCATGATCATGAAGACTTTTAACCGGTTCAGTTTTTTTACTTTCCTGATACTTCCACAAGTTAATACACCCAACATCATCTCCAGAGTACAAAAGTCTCGAAGTTGAATCCCAAGCCAAAGACTTCTGAGGAGCTTTCGAGCACAACAGCGGAAAACTCGCTTCATGATTAGCGCTGTGAAATTGTGAACCATTTGACTTCCAACTGCGAATTATTCCATCATTGCAGCTGGTTAACAAGATCTGCAGGTCAGGTTCAGGTAAAAACAATGCATTGCTGACAACGGCACGTTTCGAGCCTCGTCCGACAAGGTCGTCCAGGTCTTTTTTTGTGGTTTTGCCGTCGTCGCTCTTGATGACCAGGTCTCTGCCCATCACTTGGCCGGTGTCAGGATTGTAAAATTTTACAATATTAGAAAAATCTTCAATGATCCCGATCCGGTCGATACTTTCCATGTTGATCAACTTTTCAATCATTTTGTCTGAACGAAAAGCGGATTTCGTTGTGCTTTGTGAGTAGTTTTTTATTGCGTCAACTCGATTTTTCTTTAATGCACTGATTGTTGTTGCTTTTTCTATTATGTAGTTGGTGAACTCGTCCCATTCTAGAGTCCCGTTTCCATTCATGTCGATTTCGCGAAAGAGCTGTACGAGTAGCTTTACGATTAATTTTTCACGGTTTGGGTAGGAAGGCCGCCAGTTTCTGAGATGTTCTCGAAGAACTACCACGAAATTCTGAAGGTTCATTTGACCGTGATTGTTTTCGAACTCTTTCTTGAGAAGACTTATGGTTAGAGGCTCGAAGTTCATCGTTAGGTCGATTAAAAGCTCTTCTTCTTCTTCTAGTTGTTTTGCGTAGAGGGTTCTTGGCGAAGGCTCTTGGGATTTTCGTGATTCCATCTGTTTATTGAGGATTTTTTGGGAAATTATTGGATTCGGTTTTTTTAGATATTTTCTTATGGCTTGAATTTAGATTATTTTTGGAAAAGATGCCTCTTTTAGATTTATGGAATTCGTGTTTTATGATCGAGGGATTCACCTTTGCCAGGTCGAATCGGTTTAAATCGTGCAGTTAAAGTCTTGAGTTTTATGATATTGTAGGGGTTTAGATAAGAAAGGAACGGTTTTTGGAAGTGAAAAAAGACCTGATTAGTTTTTTAGAAGGGAAGTGAATAGTCCTGGACCTTTTTATTATAGTTAGAGTAAATTGGTAGAGAATTCAGGAAACTGGTTTATAAATCGCATGTTTGAGGTAGGCTTAAAAATAAAGATGATTATAGCATGGCCAGGTACTTATAAGATTCTTCGAGAAATAGAAGGTCCTAAGTTCATATTCAAAAAAAGTAAAAAAAAAGATCCAGAAATAACACCAAGCGGATCAAACTACCCAAACTTCACTTCAAAAAACCCAATTCTCCTTCATATCCTTCAGTTACATAAGCAAGTTCGCCCGATTAAAATTCAAAATAAACCCAGGCGACTACAACCTTCCTTCAAACTTTCCGAAATTAACAGAAAAAAACCCAAAAAAAATCTCCATCAAAACTTCTAAACTACTTCCAATTCCTTAAATAACCATTAACTAGACGTATAAGAAGCAAGCTGAGCCTTAACAGCAGCCAATTTCAAGTCAGCTTCATAAGCCTTGATCCTGGCATTGATTAACTTAAGCCGAGCATCAGAAAGGTCGAACTTAACTTCTTTACTTTCCCTTCTGAGTCTTTTTGACGACTCAATCAAATCAAAGACCTCATTATTAGGAACAAGGCAAGGCATGACTGTGAAATCATAAGGATCTCGAACGCTTTCTCCCAGGACTTTAAATGAATCCACCATCCAGGCGTAGTTTTTGTCTTTTATTTCTAAGGTCTCTGAGATGTGCCCGTCGAGGATTGCTTGAAGCAGCTTTGGACTTGGGGACCTGTTTCTTGATCGAGACCTGCTTTTTTTGTTTTCGTTTTTTGAGTCGTAAACAACAGTGAATCGCGTGTTTTTTAAGTCTCTTGAGTCTTTGTATGGCTCTCGGTGATCTCTTGGGTGTTGGTCGTATTCGCGTTGGGCTCTTGGGTCTCTTAAGTCTCGCCAGTCACGGTCTCTGGAGTCTCGAAGGTCTCGAGAGTCTCGAGGGTCTCGAAGGTCTCTGGACTCTCGAAGGTCTCGAAGGTCTCTGGACTCTCGAAGGTCTCTTGGATCTTTTGGATCTTTCGGATCTCTTATGTCTCTTGAATCTCGAGGGTCTTTTGGGTCTCGGAACTCTCTGGAGTCTCTGGAATCTCGCGGATCTCTGATTTCTCTTAGATCTTTGGAGTCTCTGAAGTCTCTTTCTCGATTATCTCTGAATTCCCGGTTGTCTCCTCTTATATCTCGGGTATCTCGATTGTCTTTCAAGTCCCTTGTCTCTCTGTAATCTCTTTCAGTCCTCTGATCGCGAATTTCACGGGAGTCTCTTTGATCTCTGTTTTCTCTGTAGTCTTTAGTATCTCTTTGGGGGCGAAAGTCTCTCTGCTCTCGACTTTCCTTTGAGTCATACGCCTCATTTGATTCACGACGGTCTCTGAAATCACGCTGGTCACGGTATTCCCTGGAATCCCGATAGTCCCTATCTCGATTACGAGAAAATTTCCAGTCATTTTTTGACATTTACTTTCATGTCTCTCAATGAAAACTAAACTACCATTCTAAATATTCCCTTATTAAAAACGAATATTCTTAATGAAAAAAATTCCCCAATAAATGTCAAGTGACCTGAAAAGTTTCCTAATCGGTTCCGCCTCAGGTATCCTGCCCTTAGTATTTTCAGTTCCAGTAGACTACGTAAAAGTAACAATTCAAGTGCAAGCAGAAGGCCACCGTCATTTCCACTCCCACCCTTTCTCAATAGTAAAAGAAGTATACAAAACCAAAGGCATTCAAGAGTTTTACCGAGGTTTCCCAGGTGCCATTCAACGACAGTTCTTTTTAGGAGGCATTCGTTTAGGAGGTTACCGAATCGTTCTCGAAAAGCTGAACTCATTAAGCCCTTCAGGTCCTCTTTCCTTCATCGGCCAGTCATTTCTTTCTTTTTTCATGGGCGGCTTAGCGGCTTGGGTGGCTTCTCCATTCGACCTGGTCTTGATTCGGCTTCAGTCAGACCGTTTATTGCCAGATAATCAAAAAAGGAACTATTCAGGGACTTTCAACGCGATTCATCGCGTTGTTAAGGAAGAAGGACTGACAGGATTGTGGAAAGGGTCATCGACTGTTGTGTTGAAATCTGCAATTATCAGTGGAATTTCGATTCCTGGATATGAGCTGATTAAACAAGAACTGGATTATTTATATGGATTTGCTCCTAGTCATAGAATTTATGCAAGTATTTTTTCTACGTTTTTAGGATGTGTGGCTTCTCTGCCTGTTGATAACTTTAAGACGAAATTGCAGAAAATGATTAAAAATTCTGATGGAAGTGAACCGTATAAGAACTTCTGGGACTGTTTGAAGAAAAGTATTCAGAGGGAAGGAGTGGGTGGACTTTATGTTGGGTTCCCGGTTTATGTGGTTCGAATCGGACCACATGTTGTGCTTTCAATGTTGTTGCAGGATTTTTTTCATCATTATTTTAAGTGATTGAGGTTGGTGAGAATTTTCGTGATTTTTAAATGATTGAGTAAGATTAAAGTTTAGTAATCTAATAAATCATTGAGTTTGATGAGAGTCTTCAATACCTAAACCAATATAAGTAAAAATAAAAACCATAAATGTCAAGTGAAATCAAAAACCTCGTAATTGGCTCAATCTCCGGCATCTCTCCTCTCATAATCTCTCTTCCCATAGATTACGTGAAAGTTTCAATCCAAGTGCAAGCAGAAGGTCATCGTCACTTCCACTCCCACCCCTTCTCAATAATAAAAGAAGTCTTTAAAACAAAAGGCATCCGAGAGTTCTACAGAGGACTTCCAGGTGCTATTCAACGACAGTTCTTTTTAGGAGGCTTGCGACTAGGAGGTTATCGAATCGCTTTAGAAAAAGCAAACTCATTAAACCCTTCAGGTCCTCTTTCCCTACTCGGCCAGTCAATTCTTTCATTTTTCGTCGGCGGCTTCGCGGCTTGGGTGGCTTCTCCGTTCGACTTGGTCTTGATTCGGCTTCAGTCAGACCGACTGTTGCCAGATAATCAAAAAAGGAACTATTCAGGGACTTTCAACGCGCTGAACAGAATAATAAAGGAAGAAGGTTTCACTGGTTTGTGGAAAGGAGCCTCGACTGTTGTACTTAGAGTTGCTGTCATTAATAGTATTTCAATTCCAGGGTATGAGTTGATTAAACAGGAACTTGATTACTTGTATGGCTTCGCTGCGAGTCATAGAATTTATGCAAGTGTTTTTTCTTCGGTCTTAAGTTGTGTTGCTTCTTTGCCGGTTGATAACTTTAAGACGAAAATGCAGAAAATGGTTAGGAATCCTGATGGATCTGAACCTTATAGGAATATTTGGGATTGTCTTAGGAAAAGTATTCAGAGGGAAGGTGTTGCTGGACTTTATGTGGGGTTCCCGGTTTATGTCACTAGGATTGCTCCGCATGTTATTCTTTCTATGTTGCTTCAGGATTTTTTGCATCATCATTTTAAATAAACGTTGGGTAATAGAGCAGGTTTGGAAGAGGTTATGGGGAAGATTTTTGTAGTTATTGCAGGAAATAACCCATCCCAAATAATAAAAATCAAACAATCCCCAACAACCTCCAAAATAATCCAATAATAATTCATCCAACTTTATCTCTTAAATCATAATAAAAAATGAGCTTACTGAGAAAGTTCAGCTCAGGTCCTCGAGTCTTTCTAGATTTCCTAATCAACGAGTCTCCAGCAGGCAAGTTAATCTTCGAACTATTTCACGAATCAGTTCCAAAAACATGTGAAAACTTTATCCGTATCTGTCAGGGCGACTCCGAAGTTCTCTCAGAGAAAGGCAAGAAACTGACATACGAAGGAAGCAAGATTCATCGAATAGTTCCTGGTTTTCTCTGTCAAGGAGGCGACATCACCAAACTTAACGGCAAAGGCGGGTGGAGCATCTACGGAAAAACCTTTGAAGACGAAGGATTTTCAGTAAAACATTCAGAAGCCGGTATTTTGAGTATGGCGAATTCGGGACCTAATACGAATAATTCTCAGTTTTTCATCACTTTCGCTCCTTGCAAAGGACTTGATGGAAAACATGTCGCTTTTGGGAAAATTGTTGAAGGATTTGAGGTGTTGAAAAACATTGAAAATCTTGGAACTGCTAATGGAAAGCCGAGGCAAAAGGTGGGTGTTGTGAAGAGTGGACTTGTGGTTTAATTGTGATTTTTTAAGGTTTACTTTAAGGTTTCTCAAGAGATGGATTTTTGGAGGGATTTGATGGTGTTGAAAGGGTCTTTGGTTTAACTGAAAATGCATGATTTGATGGTGATTCTACATTTTTAACTTGGATTATGCACCTTTGATTTTTTATCTTTAGATGTGTTTTATTGTGAATGGGTTCAGGTTAATATAATCCGAATATGCTCCAATCAGTACTTTCAAGAGAAATGATATCTGAAGATAATCTTAAATCTTTTAGAAAATCATTTGATTCAAGCAATAAGCTGCTAAGTCTCCAGTACCGTCTATTAACAAACGACTTATCAGAATCATCTGAATTGATAAAAAAGATTGAAAAGTCTTCTAAAAGTTCATCAATAGAATTCAGACTTCTTCAAATATTCTACTTTCTAGAAGTTCAAGATTACTCAAAAGCCGATCACCTTCTAAATCATCCATTAAAAAATCCAGATTCAATAACATCTACATCCCTTAATTGGCTGAAATACAATTCCTTCAAGAAGCAACTTCAATACCAAGACTGTCTTTGCCTTCTCGACAAGAAAATTCCATCAACTAAAGGACCCAGAGTTCTATTCGAAAGAATTTTCCTTTTAAATGAGCTTCATCAACAATCAGAAGCGATTTCATTGCTCAAGTCGTTCAAGTCTTCAAGTCCTTCAGACCTACTCGAAATGTGCCTTGCCTACACAGAAGGCAACTACGAAGCCTGCCAGTCTTTGACTGAAGACTACCTAAAGACCCACCCGGTCACTGTCGACTTTTTAGCTTTGAAGGCTTTTTGCCAAGTCAAAAAAAATGAATTAACCTCAGCACTTGAAACCCTTGACGAAGCTTTGACCTTGAACAACAAGATCAAATCATTGTGGACCCTATCGGGAATCACTTATTACAGACTTGGACTTGTTTCTGATAGTTTTTTATGCTTTTCTAAAGCGATTTCATTAAATCCGGACTCAGTTCATGAATGGTTCAACTTTTCTTTGATCTTCAGTTCTAAACAGCCTGAAGTCTTTAAAAAAATTCAGCAGAAAATAAAGAAAATGAAAAGATTCAATGATGAGCATCAAGTTGACTTTTTCTTTCCTTCGATTGACTTTTCGGAATTCGGTAAAAGGAAAAGTGAATTTGTTCCGAAACCTTTTAAGGACTTGGAAATCGTCTTCGTGATGCCGAAAGTGAAGAAGGTAAAGAAAGTTTCGTTTAAGTGCACAAGTGAAGACAGGCATATCAATTCTCTTGCTAGTGTCCTTCAAGGATTTAAAAAAAAACCGAAGGGGTTGAAGAAGAATCGTGTTGAGTCAACTTTAATCCCTGTTAAGAGGAAGAGGAAGGAATAGGCATAGATAAATTAACATCACTTTTGGAAAGTCCTTTTTTCTCATTTCCATATTGGATTCGGGATTCAATTTTGAAGCGATTGAAGAAGTTCTATATTTTTTACCGATTTGCACAAGTTTTTTGATAAGGGTCTTGGAGAGTTGTTACTTGCTTGGGGCATTGAGAAGGTCTGAAGGAAGCCCTCGCCAATTTTTTTTTCGATTTGAATCACAGCCACAATTTAAAAGGATGACTTTCAAGTGTTGTTTTTCAAAGAAAATCCATGAAACGACGGATAATAGCACAACAACAGAAGCGCTTTTCTCACTGAGACAAGAATCAATGACAAGCCTGGTCTTGATCATATTTATTATAGCAATCTTTAAGTTTTCAGGATAGAAGAAAAGAGTTTTATTATATGAAGGATTTTAATTAGATAAACTCTATGAATAGAGTCAAAACAAAGGAATAGTCAAGACTTAGAAAGTTTCATGATATGATTCTTGATCAAATTAATGAAATTGAAAGAAAAACAAACAAACTTCTTGAGGACCCGGCGCTTATTGAATATCATGGCTGTCACATTCATGTTTAAGGAAGTCTCAGTGACTTGAATATCATCTTAGGAAGAAGCTGAAAGATCTAAATAGTTATAATTCATTGTTTTTATTTAAGCAAAAAGTTTTTGTCGGTTTGTTTGTTAAAATAATTTGGTTTTTTTTTAATCTTCTTGAACTTTTATGTAAAAATCCTTGATGTGAAACTTTATAGAGAACATATTTATCTTTGAATTACCTTGTGCGAATTGAAGAGAATAAAGAAGTTGAAATTTTAGATTTCGATTGGATAAGTTTAGAAAATCTAATGGGTGGAATTATTGGAAAATTAAGATTCAATGAATATAATATGAGAAATAATTTTGTTTGATGTGGAGTTTAAATAGGCTCTTTAAATCATACTGCGAACATGCATTTTATTTGGTGTTAAAGTATTCATTTAATTAGATGTTATTGAAAATATTCAAGATACTAGAATAAAATTAAGGGTTGATCTATAACAAACTTAATAAAATAGAAAGAAAGTCTTATAAATTATTCATTTACCTGCATTTATACATGAAATTGAATTACAAACTTTAATATTAGCAGATTTATTGCCACCAATAAAAATTAAGTATCAATATGATTGAATCTCTAAAATTTAAATTGGTTAAATATATTATCCACAATAAATATCAGGTTATGTGAAAATCTTAAACTAAATCTTAAAAAACTAAAAATAATCTTGGAATATTTTCCTCTCTATCAGAAGATAATATTGAGACCATAATATTTGAACAAGATCGAAAAAATCATCAAACGGACCGATTACTTTGATATCATCTTCGAAGCCCAAAAATATAAGGTAAATTATTTCCTTTCTAAAAACTCAGACATTGAAATTTCAAGTCTTTCTAAAAATTCAAATAAGGTCTTGACTCAAGCCATTTCTCACAAGAATCTTAAATAATAAGGATATGGTTAAATTAAAAAATCCTCAGGTTAGTAAAAGAAAATCAATCTTAATCTAAACGTTTTAGATCCCAGCTTTAAAAATTGACTCTTATCTAGAGTATTCATAAAAAAATAATCAGTTAATTAATTCAAGGTTTAAAAGCATTTTTATGATTATTTATATTTTTAATATTTAGCCTTCCAAATAAACTCTAAATCTGTATCAATAGTTATAAGATGAAAAAAGATATTAAAAGTCAAGAACATAACTCCTTCAAATAATTTCAAATCCTTTTAAAAACAAACCAAAATGACCAGACAACCAAAAACCCTAAACAAAAACTTCAAATCTCATCCTAAACCTTAAAATCCCTAACTTTAGTAAATCACTTATTTCTAAAAAGCTTACTGTGAGCATACATCAACTCAGCAACATAATCAACAGGGTCTTCAGGCATAACCTTGCAGACCTGAATCAAAGCCTCAGCAAGAGAAGGCATAATATTATCCATCAAGTACTTCCTAAGAGGAATAGCCTGAGCTCTAGCAGCGACCTGAAGTTCCTTCCTGATCCCTTCAAACCTTTCCCGAGCAAGACTTTCCCTGTGTTTAGAAAATTCTTCCTTTTTCTGAGCTTCACTCGCTTCACTTTTCCTAACCTGGGCCATTTTAGCTTCATCTCTTTGTTGCATAAAAATCCTTCTTTTCAAAACCATTTCTTCAACAGAAGGTAAAAAATTCATAGGTCTTCCTTCCCTTTCAATATAAATCTTGAGATTTTCAATAGTTTCAACCTCATCATCATTACACTCACATTCAAATACCTCATTATTCATATCACTAAAATAGTCAAAAACTCCTTTTTCTGCAATTTCATTCTGTTCCTTATAAGTCGTGAGTCTTCGTGACATCCTGTCATGTCTGAACTCATGATCCAGGTGCTTTATTCTCTCAATTCTTGAAAGTAAAAAACTGGTGGATGCCCTGAAGATAACGATGTTACTCGGAAGTATTTCAGAGTCAAGTTCAAATTCCTTCTGTTTCGGCTCAGCTCCTTCATCATCAACAACAGGTTCTTCATTTTTCTTCACTTTCATGAAAAGTTGTTGAGCTTCTGAGAAGTTTCGTGGGTACCCGTCTAAGATGTACCCGCGGTTACGACAGTGATTCATGTGAAGTTTCCATCGGAAGATCTCTGATAAGATCTCTTCAGGGATTCGCTCTTTGTTAGAAAGGGCTTTTTGAACGAGAGGAGCGAATTCTGAGTGTCTTTTAATGGATTCTTCAAGAAGGTCTTTTGTTTTTATGTGGGGAATGTTGTATTCTGCTGATATCACCTTGGAAAAGTGGGTCTTTCCACAGGCTGGAGGACCTGAAAAGACGATTTTTATTGGTTTTAGTCCTCGTTTCTCGTTGAACTCGTTGTTTAGCTTTAAGATGTTTCCAGGAATTCCTTCTAATGAGTGCCACTCGATTGGAGGGCTGCCTTCTTCTTCGGGAACTAGCAGCCCGCTTGGCTTCAGCCAAATGTTTATGCTTAAGTAACGCTCCCAGGGAGCTCCTGTTGGAGATGAACCTTTTACTTCACCCGTTCCGATACCGCTGGATATTGACTGGATTAAGGTCAGCTGACGACGGTCTTTTGTGTTGTCGACGGCTAGGATGTACTTTGGCTCTGGCTTTGTGTCTATTATAAATTTGGTTATCTTTGCTAGGTCACGAACGTGGATCGTTGGCACAAGATTATCTCCAGGTGCCAAGTAAGGCAATTGCGAAGGAGACTCAAGCCAAGCAGCTTTAAAATGATGTTCAAAAATGTGTTCCCCATTTCCATACAAGATCCCTGCACAAACCACATAAACCGTAATATTCTCTTTCGCAGCAAGTCCTAAAGCCAAGTCCTCAATCGCTTTCCACTTAACATAATCCTGATGAGGAACCCGATTCTGAAAGTCCGAGTCATCCAAAGGAATCTGTTTCAACTCCTCAACTTTTTCCTCCTGACGGTTTTCCACTTCCATCCCATCCTCACTTGCAATTTTTTCACTTTTCTGAGTGACATCAGCAGGATTTTCCTTTTCCTCTTCATCAACTTCTAATTTTTCTTCTTTTTTCTCAAACTTTTTCGGAGTTTCACTCCAAACCATGACACTAGAGACAATAACAATAATTTTACTTTCTTCAATCTTGGCGGTTTTAAAAATACTGAGTTTTTCTTCGACTTCTTTCAAGTCAGCGAAGTGCAGGTCATAAACAATGACATCACATTCAAGGAGGTACTTGCGAAAGAGCCTTGGTTTATGTCTCTAGATAAAAAATACATGCAAAATTTTTTTGATCTTCGCAGGTCTCGGCGTTGGGTCAGCAGGGTCAAGAGTTCCGATGACTTTGACAGAAGGCGGCTCGTCGTCAACGATGGGTCTAAGCTCGTTGAGCATGAGTAAACCGACGGGGTTGTTGAGGTTGTTAATGAAGATCTGTGCCATTTAATATATTCATCTAAACAGCTTCAAGGAACCAGTCACTTGGTTGATTTTTTCTTCTTCGTCAGGCCCGATGGCGCAAACTGTCACCGAGCCTGACTCGATTTGAGTCCTTCCAGCGTCTTCTACTGTGTAAGTCGCGAGACCTACGGCCTTTGCGCATTGTTCAAGAGTTTGAAGCTCTTCAAGTGATGAGACCTGTAAAACTATTTTCGCTGTTCCACATTCTTCCCATTTGGAAAGGGTTGAACGGGGACATTGCTGATATGCTCCTATTGCTGCGTGGCCTACTTGAGCTGCGATTTTTCCCGTTCCCATTCCGAGATCTGTTCGGACGAGGAAGACAAGTTTGTATCTGGGAAGAGTTCTGGATTCTAAGATGTTTAAAGCGAGTTCTAAATTTCCTTCTGATTCTTTTAATGCGGATTCGCAGTCTTCTTTGTCGAATCCCATTTCTTGAAGGGTTTTCAAGTGGCTTTCAGTCATTTTTATGAGATTTACCTAGATAGAAGAGATTTTATTAAGTGGATTGTAGTCAGTGCTAAGATTATGCCTGAGAAGGACTCGAGGAGAGAGTGGTATATTGCACATGTGCATGTTAGGAAGTAGTAGTGAAGGATTAGAAGTGATTTGCAGAGCGGCTTTAGAGATGAGTTTTCGAGGAATCGACATGAAAGATCACCTTCTGTGTCGATTGCGTAGGAACCGAGAATTAGGATCAGGCAGTGACCGGATATTTTGAAGTCGTATGTTAAAAAGAGGTACTTCACTATTCGGTATTCGATGAAAAATGACACGCAAAGCTCTAGGTCTTGGATTGCTTTGTCTTTTAGACTTAGGAGGCTGAAGTTTTTGGAATAAATTAGGTAACTTGAAAATATCTTCAGCACAAAATAATAAACCCAAAAATACTCAAAATAAACCCTAGGCCCAGTCAAAACAGCCACCTTATTCTCTTCAAGAACACTCCTCAAGCTCTTCTCAAAAAACATCTGCAAAGCCCATCCAAGAGCACTTCCAAATAAGCAAAATCCAATCCACCAACTATAATCAAACCTAACTTTCTGACTCCAAGAAACCTTTTGCTCACCATGAACCTGTCTAGCAAGAGCATTACTTTTATGCATATTTATGAGTCTTTCTCATAATGAAAAAAATACACTTAAGCGAAACTTCAGTCCAAGACCGCATCGAGGACCTAGAAGCGAAACTCGAGAGTATTCGTTCAGACCCAAGCCTCAAAAAGAAAAAACAAAGAATCTTCAGCCAACTGTCCAAACTAAAAAAATCCTTATCAGACCCTTCCTTGCGAGTAGACCCAGAACTAGAAAAAGAGATGATTTCAAAGAGACAGGCGAAAAAACGAGCAAAAATTCAGAAACTTTCAGAAAAACATAAAATCCAGCAAAAACTTTCAAAACTTCCAAAAGATCAGTCAAATCTGGTGTGTATCAATTGCAAGTCAAGAGGTCATGTGATTAAAAACTGTCCTCTTCTTGATAAGCGGGAGGTTTACTGCTACTCTTGTGGGTCAAGGACGCATACTTATAAAGAATGTGAGAAGACTGGCTTCGGATTCGCCGTTTGTTTCTTTTGTAATGGGACTGGTCACCTTGCAAGCCAGTGCAGTCAGAACCCGAATCAAGGAATCTACCCCAAAGGCGGCAGTTGTCATAAATGTGGATCGGTCTGGCATCTCGCGAAGAACTGTGACTCGGGATAAGTTAATTAGACTAAGATTTATGTGTTTCAGTCGCATGGTCGACTCTCGTTTGACATATCGCCTTCTCGAATCTGGTGGAACTGCTCCAGAGCTGTCACAAGTGCTTCTTTGCCTTCAACGAGCAGTCCTCTGGGGAGTTTGTTATCAGAGCTAAGGACCTTTAGACTTAAAATCGTTTCTTGTTCTTTTCTAAGAGTTTTGAACATTTTCATCATCCTTGAAACGGTTTTGATTTTGTTTTTTAAGGATGTTTTTTTGGATTCTTTAAGATCTTCTTGAAGCTTCTCGACTAAGTCTCCAGGTTTTTTAGTCGGTTTAGAGGGTTTCAAGATTTGTTTCATTATTTCAAGAGTTTTTTCTATCACGAATGGAATACTCCAGGAGAAGATGTCGAGGAAGTTTGGAAGGTGGTAGGGGTGCACGTTTGCGCTGTATTGCTGGATGTTGAGGGTGTTGTCTATTAACTTCAGAAGAGCACCTTTGTTGTTGTAGCAGTCGCAGTAGTTTGGAGCTGAAAATAATGTGATTACTACTGGAAATTTGTTTTGACCATTCCATCTATGCATTTTGTAACCCTCCAACTGAGCTTCATGAGCTCTAATAATCGAACTAAGTCCAAGATTTTTCAATAATCTTCCAGTCGCCTGCTGTCCAAAATAAAAACTGCAGCTTCGAGCAGTATTATACTTAAACTTCTCAGCCAAACTTCCAGTGGGTGTATCAACTGGGTCAGACCAAAGCAAATCACAGAAAAGTCCAGATTTGGGTGGTTCTGTTTCCCTTTCCAATCTTTCCACATCCGAAAGCGAGTTCAAATCAGGTGAGATGCCTCCATGAACAGCAAGAAACTTTTTATTAACAACACAAACCAAAGGCAAAGTATCAAAACTGTCCATGATGGCTTCATAGACCTCAAGGTCGTATTTATAAAGCACTTCAGTCCTAAAATTGAAAAAACTCGTCATTTGCCGTGACTCGTGATTTCCTCTCAGCATGTAAATACTTGAAGGGTAGTTTATTTTTATTGCATACAAAAGAAGTAATACTTCTATTGAAAAAATTCCTCTGTCAACGTAGTCTCCCAGGAAAAGGTACCGGGTGGTCTCTGGACTCCCTCCGATTTCGAGGATTTTTAAAAAATCGTAAAACTGACCGTGAATGTCTCCGACTATTGTGATTGGATCTGATAGTGTTAAGATGTTTGGCTCTTTTCGCAAGATTAGAGACGCTTGGGTGATTAGATGAAGAGCTGTCTCCTTATTTAGTCTTCCTTCAGATTCGAAATGGCTTTTGAGCAAAGACCAGTCAGGAAGGTTACTCCGACCCTTAATTAACTCTTGAAATGACATACACTTATGAGGTGGACGAGGAAGAGACTTCACTTGCCGATCATTCATCGGATCTTTTAAGGGTTCCATTGGTTTAATATTGTACGATGAAAACAGTATGGCGAATAACAAATTTTTAATAATTCTGTAATTATTGAGAATCACAAATGACTTTCCTCCAAAAAATCAATAAACACCTAACTCTTAATATTTATTTGCTAAAATATTAAAAATTTCAAGTTTTTTTTTATTTTTAGAACTTCCACATTATTTAAATTTCCATCATGTCTTCTGACTCTGCGGTAAATGAAAACTCTGAAAAAATAGAAGAAACCAAAAACCAGGAAATTGCAAACCCAGAAGAAATCCTTGAAGTAAAAAGTCTTGAAGAACAAGTCAACAAAGACGAGTTCGTCAACAAAGTAATGAAACAAATCCGGATGTTTCTAGCGTTGAAGTATTGCAAGACTGACAACATTCCAGCTGAATTAATCCCAGGACTGTTCATAGGAAGTATCGGTGCCGCGATGTCTAAGAGTAAATTGCAAGAAATTGGAATTACTCACATTTTATGTGTCGCTGACAGCATAAACCCGATATTTCCAAATGATTTCACTTATAAAGTAGTGAAAATACTTGATTCTCCAGAGGTTAAGATTGTGGATTATCTTGCTGAGTGCTTTGAGTATATTTCTTCAGGTATTTCAAGAGGAAAGGTTTTAGTTCATTGGTGAGTTTTAGATAGTTTCGCTGGAAAAAGCAGGTCGGCTTCGGTGGTCATTGGGTATCTTATGAAGATCAATAGATGGACTTATGAACAGGCTTATTTGTTTGTGAAGGAAAAAAGGCAGATTGTTGAACCGAATATTGGATTTGCGACACAACTTAGACAGACTGTTTTTAGTTAGATTAGTTTAGTATTATAGAAAATTCTTTTTTGGAGAAATTAGATAAACTCTTAGAAATTTTATTTCTTTTTATATAAACGCACTAGATTATTATCATAAATATTTTCGAATTTCTCGACCTTTTAATAAAAAATTTCTTGAAGAATATAAAATCTCATCTCCCACTTAAAACAAGTTCACTTATAATCAAACCTCAACTTAAATTCAAAAAAAATCCTAGACTCTCTTCAATCGAAACACAAACTTTTAAAGATTAATCCTAAAGCAAACTAAGAGTTATTAAAATTTACTAAAACCTTTTTAATGATTAATCTCAAGGCAAAGTATGAATTATTTAAATTTACTGAGACCTGGAGTCTGAATTTTCTTTATCCTTTTTCATATTTTGAATCCAATTAGATATGAACCTACTCTTTTGTGCAGCTTGTTGAGTCAGCCCTACTCCAACATATCCAAGAAGTTCTTCTTCAGTGCAAGTTGAAGACTTTTTCCTTGATTCATGTTTGCTGAGCATTTGAAAACTCGTGAAAATATTCGGCAATTCTGATGCAAACATCGTTTCACGTCTCGAGTGTCTTTTAGCAATCCGAGGAACTTCTTTAGGGTTGGGAGGCTTCAAAGCTATTTTATTAGAAATCCCGAGTTTTTTGTATAAATTTGGAACTCGTATATTTGAACCTTCGTCTAGACTTGAATTAACGGAAAACATTATTAATTATGTTATGGTTTGAATGAGATTTAAATGGTTTTCAAGTTTCAGTCAACGATCTGAGAACAACTGTTATTTTTCAAGGTTTTCTTTAAACCTACCTACAATTTTTCCTTAAAATTTCAGCCATTGCTGCAATTTTGAAATCTTTATTCTAAACAAAAGGACTTCAACCAAAAGAAAAAAAGATTTCCCAGATTATAAGATTCAATTATTAATAACATTAACCAATCCACCTAATCCTCTTACCATCCTGCCACTCTCCTCTTTTAACCGAGCCATCCACATAAGTCATGACTCCAAAGCCATGTTGTTTTCCCCTTTTCCAGCTTCCTTCATAAGTTTTTCCATCAGCCCAGGTATAAATGCCATGTCCATGTTTCAAGTCATTTAAATACTCCCCTTCATACATCCTTCCATCTTTCCAAGTATAAGTCCCGAATCCATGCATAGCTCCATTTTTCCATTCTCCATTATATTCCCTTCCATCAGGCCACCGATAAATCCCTTTTCCATTAATTTTATTGTCCATCCACATTCCAGAGTAACTAGAAAGGTCTTTCCAAAGATAAGTCCCAAATCCATGTTTTTTTCCATTCAAGTAATACCCTTCATACTTGCTGTTGTCAGTCCAGACTTCTTTTCCATATCCCTGCTGCACGTCATCTTTCCACTCGCCTTCATAAACTGCGCCATTGGCCTGGATGTACTTTCCCCGGCCGTTAGCCTTGTCGTCTTTCCACTCGCCTTCATAAACATCGCCGTCGACGTGCCAGAACTTGCCCCATCCATGAGCCTTGTTGTCTTTCCACTCGCCTTCATACCTGGCGCCGTCAGGCCAGGTCTGGATGCCGTTTCCGTCTCTTGAAGAGCCTTTCCACTGTCCTACAAAAACAGCGCCATTTCTGTACCGGAAGGCAGATCTTTCTTCTCTTTCTAAAGCGAGACTGGAACTTTTAGTATCACGGGAATCGTCGGAACAGAAGTACTTTGAAGGAAGTTTTTTTCTTTTTATTATTCGGAGCAACTTGCGGACTCGGTATCCTCTCCATGCGGACTGGATCAAGACTACACTTCTTGGGTGAATGAAAACTTTTTCTATTTGAGGCTCGGCGCTTTGCTGTTGTTTCTTGGAAAGACCTGGCAGGTTGAATTCGACTTCTGAGTGAAATTCGGTGTCTTTGGCCCCACATCCACAACTTGAACAATTAACTCCCATTTTCAACTATTTTCTAATCTTTTTAACTGGTTTTGCTTCTTTTACTTGTTTTTCTCGTTTTTTAGCATCAGCTTTTTTTGCTTGTATTTCGAGTTCTTCCCATTCTAAGCCTGAGTCTTCGTCACTTTCGAGGTCTTCTTGGCTTCCGCTTTCTTCAGCTTCTTCTGACTCGTCGCTGTACTCGCTTTCACTGATTCCGCTGTTTTCAGCATCAGCTGAGCTGAATACAGAGTCTTCGTTGATGCTGGCGTCGTCTTGGCCTTGACTTTCCTCATCATCACTTTCTTGCAAGAAGTTCCAAGCGCCTTCTTCAATGAAATTATTTAAGTCTTTAGTGATTTCTTTCATCACGTTTCCCCAATTGAGAGGATTCAGTGATTCGGAATAAACGATGTCGATATCATTGAGCCAGTCCTTGATAGGATCGAGGAATTCAGCTGGAATTGTGCAAATTCTTAGAGGATTAACAGAATAGTCTTTGAAAATAAGGACCAAGTCGAAGTTCTTCAAATTAAACTGGACCCTTTCAAAGTGAGCGACTTCGATATCATTTAAAGTAACAACGAAAAAAGGGTTCTCAATAAGACTGACAAGACAGTTGACAGAAGGCATGATAAAAACACTGGACTTGAAAGGAACTCCATGAAACCCAAGTTCTCGATAAGGTATATCAAAGTCGATAGTTTCATTTGAAATCGTCTGGACAGACTCAATGAAATTTTTGAATTCTTTATTCAACTTTTCCTTGAATTTCCTTTCCCGTTGTTCTGCTTGAATCTCATCCAAATCCATTCCAGCTCTTCTTCTTAAGTCAAGATCGTCGCTTTGAATGCCGGCTTCTGTGTAGAACTGGACGTCAATCGTCTTTTTGGTGCCGATCATGATAGAGTTCCGCAGACGAAAGTGAATCAAAACAATCAACTCGTTTTCAACTGGCTGAAAAATCGCGTGTTTTATGTTCGCGTAGATCACGTCGACCTTGTCTCCCTTGTTTGAAGTGAAACGGATGCCGTTTTGGTGGCCTTCAAGTGAACCTTGAGTTTTTTTGCCTGAAATGTTGGGTCTTATTGTCACGTCGGGAAGACTTGGACGTTTGCCTTTAATTAGGATCAGCTTTTCTTGGTCTATTAGACTGCCTTTTTCTTTTTCTTCCATTTCGTTTGCTTTCACCTTTTTTATCAGTTCTTTCAAGGTTTTGAAGGAATTGTTTAGGTTACGTGGGTTGCTGCTTCGGAAGGTCAGCTCTTTTATGTAGAAGTTGTTTGGATGGGTTAGATCTGGAAGGATGTATTTTGAGTCTTTTACTATTCCTCCTCCTGGGTGCAGGAAGTTTATACGGAGGAAAAAAAGACGGCCTTCCTCGTTTTTACTTACGTTTTTTATTGTGGATACGTGGAATGGCACTAATTGACCGTGGATAGGAAGCAAAACACTTTCATGTCGAGTATCTACAAAAATCTGATTCTTTCTAGCAGCTTCCGGAAAGTTTTCCCTCGACGAATAAGCAGTGACTTCAGCAAGAGACTTCTGAGTAGTAGTTCCCCTTCGACTATTGCCATCAAATCCAGAGAATCTCTGTTTAAGTTCTTCAATTTTTTCATACCTAAGTTCAATCTGCCTTTCCTTTCTTTTTTTATCCTTTTCAATCTGTTCCGAGTTGATCTGATGTCTAAACCTCGAACTTCTAAGCACTCCTTTATTTTCAAGTTCCTTGATATCAATTTTCGTAGCAATTTTCTCTTCATCCTCTAAAGAATAGCTGATATCCTGAAACTCTTTAACAACATCCGTCAAAGTCTTGAGATTTCCGATTTCTGGAACGAAAAACGAGTCAAACAAAACCAAATTGGCTTCTCTGTTATTTTTTCCATTATTAACATTCAAACTCCAGGTAAAAGTGAAGACTTCTCCAGGTTGTAGACTTTCCTTCGAGTTTTCATTGATTATTTTCCCTTTTGATCCGTATCCGAAGGAAACAGGTAAAAGTTTGGCAAGTTCTGGGTCCTTGTTAAAGGCAGAGGATTTGCATTTGGAATGAACAGTGCTGAGAGGAGTTCCTTTTGAAAGACTACTTGGATGTTGACTGAGGTCGAATAGGAAAATGTAAGCTTTTTTTATTTGCTCTGAAGGGTTTATTATCAAAGTCCTTCCACAGCAGGCTTCTTGTGAATCGACTGAAACTTTTAAGGTTATGTAAACGAAATCACTGGAAAGAGTTGACTTGTCGTTTGGTGCTCTAAGTAATTGTTACGATGGGTCGAAACGGCCTCCGCTTTGAACTTGAGTGCTTATTAGAGAACAGGATGAAGGTGAATAGCCTAGCTTACGCAAAATTGATGGAAATGATGACTCGATTTCTTTTGATAGTGATTCGTGAGTTTGAGTCAGTTCTTCGTCGATTATTGTTTCTACTTTTTCTATTGCTACAGAAAAAAGCTTTTCTATTAGCTTTCCTGCCTTTTCCGCGGTCTCCATTTTTTATTATAGTCTTAGCGGGCAAGGCTGTGGAAGACTTGGTTTACAGAGGCGATAAGAATTATTAGGCTTAATCATCAATGGTAGTGAAGAATCATTAGATGATTTCATTCTCAATATCTAAATAACCAAGATACTCAATTATCTCAGGTATTAAAAATCCGATTTCCCAATCCTTTATTTCACCAAACCAAAACCAATCCCAGAACCCTTTAAAAATCCTCTCTAAATTCCACGCCCAACCCCCTTTACCCTAATCCACACGCTTAATACGAAACTCCCTAATAAAAATCCCATCCACTACAGTTAAATCCTTAAATCCACCCAACAATAATAATGTCAGAAGTGCTGATGCTAACTTTAAACACAGGTCTTCTTCCTCGTTCGATCTCATCACGTGCAGGTTTTATCACAACCACAACAATCCAAACGCAAATACTCGGCCATTCAATAAAAGAAGTGCAAGTGATAACAACAACCAAGACCGACCTGCCCATTCCAATCAAACTTCCTTCTCCCAAGTCTCCAGAACGATACAAAACAATGAGATCAGTGAAGTCGCCTTTCAGTTCTCCAATGCAATCCCCAAGATCCTTCGCTTCAAGTAAAACTCTTCTTTTTTCGCCGAAATCAGGCAAAACGACTGACCAACGACAAGTCTTTTCATGCAAAAGGTCAGCAGGGCAGTCACCTCGTCAAGACATTGACGAGTTGTTGAAAAATTCAGTAAAACAAGGAAGAACTGAATTGAAAATCAAGAAAAATAAGGCGAAACAAGAACTCAAGTCGAAACTGCAGAAAAAACTTCAGATGAAAGTTCTTGATGAGTTCATCCGTGAAGAAAACTTCAACAAATTCAAACAAAAGTTTCCTTCTTCGCGTCCTAGATGGGGAGTGGACGATAAAAAAGTGATAAGTGACACGAAGGTCTTGAGGGAAATCGAAAAAGTCAAGAAAATGAAAAAGCCGAAGAAAAATCTTCTCACGTTTCAAGTTTTCGCAGGTAAAAAAAAGAGAATCAAGAAAAAAGTTAAGGAAATAAAAGAGACTAAGGAAGTTCTTGATGATATCTCAGAAGTCAATGAAGACTACTCGGATCATAAAAAAGATCTTTTTCAGAAAATCAAAAATCTTGCTAATAGGGTCGAACAGTTCAGAATCGAAAATCAACCTGCTCATGACAGAAAACTTGAAAAAATGATTGAAATGCTGGAAAAATGGCAAAAAAGAATCGTTTTCTTGAAGTTTTTATCAGTTTCTCCTCATCAGTCCTCTGAGTCAGTTTCTTACCTGCAGGTTGATAACGAAGTACAAAAAATCATGAATCACCAGAAGTCGCCATTTGAAGTCGAAGAAAGTAAATCAGAAGCAAACAAATCCTACGAAAAACTTCTGGAAAACCAAGTAAAAATCAACAAAAAACAACAAAAACAACTAATCAGCTTAAAAACCCGCGACATGCAAGAAATGTCAAAACTAGCAGAAGTCCTGGGTGGAAATCCTGAAATGAAAAAAAAATTCGAAGGAATAATTGAGCGTCGTTACTCAAAACTCGAGAACCTCTTCCAAGAAAACCTAGAAAACATAAAACAAGTGCTAGGGTTAGAAGACCTTGACTTAGAAGAAGAAAAAAACTTAGAAGATGCAGTTCCAGGTCTTCGCAACACAATCAGCGAATTTTCCTCAAGTTTTTTGATGCAGTTGAATGACGTGCCAATGCCAGTGAACCTGACATTTGAAGACCCTCCAGCTCAAGGCGATGAGTTCATCGAGTCCCCAAGTGAGGAAAGTTTGTATTCACGTGACACGCTTTCAGAGCCTGAGGAAAAAATTCTGAAATTTCCTGAGACCAACTCTCCAAATGTCCTTCAAATTCCACAGGAAGAGCCAAGTATTCCTCTTATTTCAGAGTCTGTTGAAATTGAGGCAAAACTGCAGACATCTGCAGATTCAATCGAGCAGCTTGTTGGAGGCATTAGTTCTAGAGATGACTCTGATGACTGTTCTGCGGAAAATACTTTGGACTTGAAAACGCCGGCTTTGCAGCAACAGACTCATATGTTTATCTTGGAAGACTCTTATGGGTCTGGCGAAAGCGGGTCTAATGCGAACTTCTCGTCGATTAGTTTTAATACGGCTGAAGCGGAGGTGAAGGAAGAGTCGCATCATTCGGAAAGCAGGTCTGGAAGGATGATTATTGAGAAGTTTCCGAGTCCTTTCACTGATATGTATGAGTCTTCCACTGAAATTGAAGGGTATGAACTTATTATCAATCGAATTGTTTTCACATTGGAAAAAGATGTTTTTAATGTGATTTATGAGGAACTTAAAGAAGATGATGAATATTGGGCGAATATTCCTAAGAAGACTTTAATCGCTGTTCGCATGTCTTTGCAGGAATTCGAGAACCAGGTCCAAACTGACTCGATTGCAGTTCTTTCCGCTTTTAAAAGAATGCAGAAAGTGAAAAACGCTTCTGTCGTTATCGACTCAGTTCTTCAGATTTACAACCCAATGCTGATGCTTTGTCGTATTCAAGAAGACTACGGCGATGAAGACTCGATACAGATTTTCGACTACTCTGACTTTGAAAAAGTCGAAAAGTCTTCAAATATCTCCATGTCTGTCAGTGCTTCTTCTTTAGCTGTCAACCCTTTCAAAGCTACTCATAATAAAGTTCTTGTTGACGCTGTCAATGAAGCTATTTGTAGAAGTGCCAAGAAAAAAGTCAACATGCCCTGGAAAATCCAAGACCAGGTCTTTGTACTTGAATATGATAGTCTCATGAAGGCTGCTGCTAAAAAACTTGTGAAGTGGGCAGAAATTGAAGCTGGAAAAATTCCGACTTCTGATTTGTTGAACAGCTTTGGAAATCTGGATGAGGATAAACTTCAGGCTGTTAGACAGGAAAGACTTGCACAGTTTTTGATTGTTGATGTCGCTGAATCGGAAAAATCTTGGGTTGAATGTGATTTGGAAGAAACTCAGGTTGCTTTAAATGTTGCGGATTTTGTTTTTGATGTGATTTGTTGGGAGGCTTTAGAGATTTTTGCATATCCCTAATAA